>WBNM01017531.1:0-10581 GCA_013399055.1 Ramphastos sulfuratus | reverse complement strand
CCTGTCCTCATAGCAGAGCTGCTGCAGCTGCTGCAGAGCCTGCTGCAGACCAGGTGGATAGTGTTGATATGCCCCCCGAAGTCTGGTTGAGCAGAAAGGGACATGAGCCAACAGAAAACAAAGTTTCTTTTCATACTTTCTAAAAGAACAGTATTTTTTTCTCATAAAAGGGAACAGCTGGGTCCCAAGAGGCTATAGTCTGATCTCGGTTACATCAGAGATGGAGAGCACATTTATGCTTGGGTTCAGGATTCTGAATTAATTGATGTCAATTTGTTTCAGATCTACAGCTCAGATGTATCCAGTACCATCTGGGGCCACTTGGATTTTCGACTGCCTCCTTTGTATGCAGCTTTTGTGAATGGAGTGGCTGTAAGGGATGCTCTTTTATTTGCTTTTAAATCACACTAATTGATGCCATTCTTACTCTAGAGAGAGCAGAGTGCTCCCAAAATCTTAGTTTACTCTCCTCTTCTGCCTGAAGCATTCTATAAAACTTTCTTCGACTATGTGCTTCAACTTTCTTCCAATGAGACTGAGCTCAAGGTATAATACATATCTGATTCAGCTCAACAACATCCCTTAACTTTAATGTGGGACTTGAGCCTGTTTCCAAATGTCAGAACTCCACAGCTTGTCACAGCTTTGCTACAGCTGCATTACAAACAGGTACTCTAGCTCTCACTGATCTCACCATGACCCACATTTCACACCAACTAGCAAAGTACAAGTGCAGAAGACCACCAACAGAGGCAGATGCACATACACCTACACACATGTAACGTCACATAACCTTCAGTTACAGAGTTTGAAAAAGCCAGTTGCGTACTTTGGACACATACTTTGTCATTAAAGCAATAACTGACTCCCCAGACCTTTGTCTAAATTCAGATTGAGGCTGAAACCATTTGAAATTGGAAGATGAACAAGAAGTGAGGCAGTCGTATTTGGCCACTATGCAAAGCTGAGGAAGGTGACCAACTCAGGAAATGGTAATATTAAGCCTATCTAAATTAGTGTGACAGTGAGATCAGAGGTACAATTTAACAGCTCATTTCCAATGTAAAGAACATTGCCTTGGAAATGAGCTCTGGTCCCTGTCAGCTCCTAGCAACCCAGGTGATATTCAGATCTGGCTGTTAGCATGCATATGATCATTGCAGTTTACATTGTGGTCATAGGTCAGTTCTGAGCGCTTATTGAAGACTCCAGGAACACAACTTACCAGTATCGTGCACCACTTTCCTTATTCTACACTTCAGATAATCAAACTTCTTCACAGCAGGGACTGGGCTTTCTTCTGACTGTCCAGAAACCAGCCTTCAGGAGCACATATTCCCAGCTGTTGCTATAAGGGGTTGGAGCCAGCATGACCGGAGTCAAGACGCAATACCAATATGATTTTAGGTCTTGCTCAAACTTTACTGACAGAACTATGCATTATATAGCATTTTGCAGCAAGATTGTTTACATTATCTTCTAATTGGCTCTAGCCTTGCAAGCCAGCTGTGCCTCCTATGGCCTTGGCTCATAAATCCTTCTTCCTTTCCTCCTTCAGATCCTCCCGGTACTTTCCCAATGTCCATAGAAAACTTTCTCCCTGTATTAGCTCTTTCCTTTGAAAACAGTCAAGGTCAGTTTCAGAGCTGTTATTCTTTCTCAAAGCATGAATTGTTTCACGATGAGCAGGCTATGGCCTCTCTTCAACTAGAAATCCCTCAACACCCAGCATCACAGGGCAAGATCTGAGCACTGATCACCTTCCCAGTTTGCTCTGAAGACACAAGTGAATAGGTGTGGAAGTTCAGCTTTTGAAGCATTGCAGTGTTATTAAAAATGCTGTCTCTGATGCTATCAAGTCCTTGGGGGTTCTCAAAGCTTTTGGAGGGTTTCTGGCAAACAGTATATTGCAAACAACTGCACTCCTCAGAGCAGTCTGCTGCCTGAACAGCAACCATATACCATGATGGGAGCACCCAAAATCTTCTCAAGCAGTTGACCTCTGGGCAAGTGTAAGAGGAGGCAACTGTCTTGATACTCTTAAGGACTAAGCAGCTCATCTCAGTTTTAAGACTGTAGCTTTCTCCTACAACCCCAAGGAGTCCCTCTCCTCATGTGGCAGGCCTTATTTTGATGTGCAGAAAATTCAGGATGAAGTCTGACTTACATTTGCAGGTCAATGTCTGTTGCCTATGGGTGGCCATGTTATCCAAATCTCAAAGCTTTAAGTTGTTCTGATACAAGTTTGAGTTAGCTGTATGGCTTTGACTTCTACAGCATTAACGGTGTGAGCCCTAATGCAAGCATCAACTGCAGCACTGGGGAAGTAATTTAATTATGCTTGCATACTGTCTGGGGGGAGGTGAAAACTCACCACTTGCATGGTGGACCTAGAGCTGCTGTTTTAATTATATCAGGCTAATTAAAGTAGCAAAAGCCTGTTGTAGGAAAGCAGATTCATTGTCATACTTGTTCTAAAATGATACAACTTGATTTGGGATTGTACTTCTCAGGGGAAAGATTTGTATTGCTCTGTCACTGGGAGTAAAGGTTTTAAAAGAAAGACTTTTGAAGTTCTGCTTTCTAAGGAAAATCAAGTTCTTCAGACCTTTTTTTTGTTACAGTATTACAGTATTTTCATTCAACTGAGTCAATCTTGCCAAGCCAGAGTTTGTTTCTGATGACAAGTCAAGGCTTTTCATTCCATTAGGTGCACTCAATGGATTTTGATGACACGTGGCATCCAGCCACACACCCATCAGGGGCTGTGCTCCCTGCCGTGATTGCACTCTCAGAAGCTGCTCCTCAGAAGAAAAAAATCTCAGGTCTTGATCTGCTCTTAGCTTTCAACGTGGGAATCGAAGTGCAAGGCAGGCTGCTGCGCTTCTCCAGCGAAGCCAGGAACATTCCAAAAAGGTACATGGAAATGCTTCAAGTCAGAAGCTGACTGAAAGGTTTTCTCGTAATTAAATGCTAGTTCAAATAGAAATGACACAACTAATCACATTTTATCTGTTGTTTGTTTGGAAAGATCCACTTTAAATATCAATGTACCTACAGGACTCCTTATGGCTTAGCTAATAGGTTTGGTCTTGAGAGTATTGATCGATTTAAAAGAGGGAGGTAATTACCTCTCCAATTATTAAAGACAGCTGCAAAAAGGCAGTGTTTAACAGCAGAGGTCTCAGGTTTTCATGAATATTTATGACCATACCTCATTTTCAAATAGTAGCTTGCTCTTAGCCGAAAAGTCTCATTGGTGCTAGGCTCAAAGAAGAGCCCAAGAAGGTGGGGTATGGTTAGAGGAAAGCCTTGAAGTGTGAGATGGTCTAGATGTAGTCTTCCTATTTCCTGTGTGCTCCTTTTACTGATTTTGCAAAACCCATTCAGAATAACACTTGCTTCCCCAGTATGTGTAAATTGTTTACTCATAGATAATTTAGGGATTACTACAAATTGGGACACTTTTGTCATGATTGTCTTCAGTATGCTTTCAACTATGAGCAGTTCCAGCAGTTCTCTGCTCTGAGGACAGGCTGAGAGAGTTGGGGCTCTGCAGCCTGCAGAAGAGAAGGCTTCCAGGACACTTTAGAGTAGCCTTCCAGGATCTGAAGGGGGCTACAAGAAGGCTGGAGAGGGACTACTGACAAGGTCTTATGCCAGGACAAGGGGCAATGGGTTTGAACTGGCAGAGGGGAGATTGAAAGTGGATGTTAGGAGGAAGTTGTTTGCAGGGAGGGTGGTGAGACACTGGCACAGGTTGCCCGGGGAGGTCTTCTGTGCTCCACAACCTCCCTGGAGGTGTTCAAGGCCAGGTTGGATGAGGCCTTGAGTGACCTGTTCTAGTGGGAGGTGTCCCTGCCTAGATGATCTTTGAGGTCCCTTCCAACCTTACCATTCTATGATTCTATGATTTCAGCTGCTTTCTTGAGAAGACTTATTCTAAGTAGTACTATACCAGTTTAACTTGTTCCTAGGGAACTGTGACAACTTTTTCCCATTAGGACCACACATGACTTCTAAATCCTTCTTTCTTTATGATCAATTTGTTTTCCACAACACTGAAAGGAAATTGGAATTTGTGTGTTAGTGCATTCAGATCCACTATATACATTTTTTTTTTAATGCAGTCATGAAAATATTTTTTATTGTTTTTCTTCAGGTTTCACCCTCCAACTGTGGTTGGTACAATGGGGAGTGCAGCAGCTTGTGCTAAACTGCTAGCTCTTGACCAGCAGAAATGTAAGAACACCTTGGCTATTGCTGCCTCCTATGCAGGTGCTCCACTGGCTAACGCAGCAACCCAAACAAAGCCCCTCCATGTTGGCAATGCTGCCAAGCATGGAATGGAAGCAGCCTGTTTAGCATCACAGGGCCTTCAAGGAAACAAACAGATCTTGGACATGGAGTCAGGGATAGGTGCCTTTTATACAGATTACAACCCACAGACTCTGCCAACCTTGCAGTCCTACCCCTGGCTGTTGGAACAGCAAGACGTGGCCATCAAACGCTTCCCTGCTCATCTGGGAACACACTGGGTGGCTGATGCAGCATCTCTGGTTAGGAGGAAGCTTGTGGACAGCAGTGACAACTTGCTGCCCCTTGATAAAATTGAGAGAATCATTCTCAAAGTCCCAGAGGTCAAATACGTGAACAGACCTAGCCCTACTTCAGAGCATGAAGCTCGACACTCCTTCCAGTTTGTTGCATGCTCTGCTCTGCTGGATGGCAGCATGTCAGTCAAGTCCTTCACCAGCGAGAACATCCAGCGGCCAGCCTTGCAGGAGCTACTCAGCAAAACACTGCTGGAGCACCCTCCTGATAACACACCTAGCTTTGAGAGTCTTTACTGTGAAGTGAGTGTCACACTTCAGGATGGCAACACCATCAGTGACCGCTGCAATACGTTCTATGGACACTGGAGAAAACCTCTGAAAAAGGAGGACTTGGAGAAGAAGTTTCAATCCAATGCCTCCAGCGTCCTAGCTGCAGAAGCCACAGAGAGCATTATAGAGACAGTGTACAATCTGGAAAAAGTGGAGGACTGTTCTGTATTGAGTACTTTTCTATCAGGACAATCAGCTGGAGTGCTGTCAGAGAAGCTGTGCTTTCTTTGAGTGTGACAGCTAGACATTGCTCACAAAGCAAACATTCAGTACAGACTCAGGCACTTTTAAAATGGGCTCCTGGAACAGACCTGCCATGCTTAGTTCAATAGTGTGTTTCTTGACTATGTAAACAATTAAACAATTACATGAAGAGCTGACAGGCTGAACAAATCCTCTGTTGGTACAGTTTCAAGTATCTTTATTATTCTGGAAGCACAGAACTGCTCGCATGTGACAAAAAAGTTCCCTGCTCTCTTGCCAAAAAATCTCTATATTCTGCTACATAACTTCACAAGGAAATCCAAATGCTGGGTGAGTATGGAAATGCTGTGCCTGTGCGAAACATCACTGTGAGGACAGAGAGCAAGCACCTTCAGTTATGTATTTCTGTAGATCTAGCTCTAAAGCCTCCTTGAAGAGGGCAGCTGTTATGTCAGTGCTTTGACATTTGTGCTAAAATAAACAGGACACATACCCAGAGCTGTAGAATTTGATACTCTGCTACATACCAGGCTTTGCAGTGACAATTGTTCTTGCATTGACAAGGTAAAAGTGAGTGCTCTCCCTGCCCATGCCAGCGAAGTGTTAGTTAGCAGTTCCCTCTTTTGGCTGCTGTGTGGTACAGGTTTGGTCCTGCTGCACTCCTGCTCATTACAAGGTGCTCACTCAAAAAGGTATAAGTAGCACTGATTAACAGTGATATGCTGAGATGCATTAAGGCACTGTAAAGCATGTTACAGTGCACTGTAACATCAGTTACACTATGAGTGACAGAACTGTGAGCACCAGAACACTTTTTAGTGTCCACAGTGACAATCAACTTATCTTGATAATGAATCTGGGGATTTTTAGTTCCTTAAGGAGAACAAAGCCTTGCCAGGTTGTGTTTCTAAGAGGGGCTAATGACCTTTGTTCACACTTACAAAATCAAAGCACACTTTCTACTACATATAAAATACACTTTCCTATGTATAATGCAGTGAGGGTGGTGAGACACTGGCACAGGTTGCCCAGGGAGGTTGTGGAGCACAGAATCACCCAACGTGATCTTTGATCACGTTTGATCTTTGATCTTTGATCACGTTGGGTGATTCTGTGCTCCACAACCTCCCTGGAGGTGTTCAAGGCCAGGTTGGACCAGGCCTTGAGTGACCTGTTCTAGTGGGAGGTGTCCCTGCCTATGGCAGGGGGTTGAAACTGGATAGTCTTTGAGGTCCCTTCCAACCTTACTTTTCTATGTTTCTATAAAAAAAAAAAACCCACAAAATAAAGCTAATGCCTATCTCTAACCAAACTTCAAATTATTTCATTTATTAGAGCAAAAGTTATCTTTCACACATGCAATGGATTTCTTCATGCTTAAGCCTCTGATTCTTGGTTTCTAAAGTCAAGTTTATTCTAGGGGGCTCTGCAAACATTTCAGAAGTCTGTTAGTTATACTTGCTTAAAGATTTGCAAGGGAAGGGAAAAAAAAACAAACCAAAACCCCTAAACAAACAAAAACTCAAAGAAATCTAGCAAATACTCACATTCTTTACTTTTCTGTATTTCATCTGTACTGATAGTTCAGTAACACTAAATGTGAACTGTTGGTAACTTGCAATGTGATAAAATCCCACTTGACATAGCAGGTTCCTACATTATCTTAGGAAGACTGAAGAGATTCAGATTCATAAGAAAAACAAAAAAGGGGGAAATTCTCTTCCCCCACCCTCCAACCTTTAACAAGTGCTTTCTATTTCAGAATGCAAATACATAGGATAAACTTAGCAATAAATATTTGATGTATTACAGATTAGAAAAAAGGAAAGGAAAAAAAAAAAAAGACACAACAAAACAAGAACGGTGAAGCTTAATAGTTGAATTGTTTTATTAATACCACCACACGAAGCTAAATGCATATCTTCAGCTAAACTGATTTCCTTGCAGAAGTCTGTATGGTTCCAGTCAGGCAAGTTTCAGGACTTCTTGTACCATTGTTCCAATTCCATCAAAGATGTCATGCAGAGGAGCCTTGCACATGAATGCACAGGTAGTAACTATTTTATTGGCTTTGTCCACGTGGGATTCATTTACATTTTTGCAAATGTGCTTACACCCAAGTTCCACTATAGCAGATGCTGTTTCAGCATCAGGAAATCTGTAAATAAAAAGGATTGCAATTAACATAAAGAGACAAAACAGCCAAAAACTTCTGCCAACATACTGACTGACTCTTCAGTTGATAATGACAAAGGAGTCAAACAGGCTGCCACTGTCAGGTTCTCCCATTCCCTACAGACACAAGATCCAGTTTCTTTGAAAACAGTAACATCTGAAGGGCAGAGCTCTGTTATGTCAGAACGTGTAAGTCTGGTTTTAACAACCTTGAAAGACATTTACAAGATGATACCAAATGGTTTTAACAACCTTGGAAGATGTTTACAAGATGATAACAAACACAGCCGTAACTCTTGATTCTCAGGTTTAAAACATGCCAGCTGAACACGCAGACATTTTAGACCTTTTCCAACACCTTCCTGTTAAGTTCTTCACTGTGATTCTGCAGATTTGTTTTTTCCCTAAGGGAGGAACAGAAGCAACTGCTCACTACAGCCATTGCTATGAAATTCCACTCAAGTGTTTTACTGGGACTTGACAGTTCTTGAAGCAGCACTGACTGAGAATCATAAAATCAACCAGTGACTTCTTCCAGGTCCTGCTTTCATCTGTCTCTCCTAGCTGGCCCCAAGCCACTACTACCAGAAAAACTATCAAAAATCCCTGAGCAGACAAAAGCCCACAAACAGACTTTAAATAGCCACTCAAATTACCCCAGGGTACCAAGTTTTTGAATGCTGGCTAGCCAGAGGCCTGTTCTTCATTTGCACATCTGCAGTAAGAAGCATGGCCTTCAAAAGCATTGGAGAAGCAAATTCTGTATCTCACTTAGCATGAGTTAAAATCAAACTCATTTACCATGAATATAATGTGAAAAAATAACAACCCCAGGTGTAGTGTTTAGCCCACTCCCACTTCNTTTAAAACATGCCAGCTGAACACGCAGACATTTTAGACCTTTTCCAACACCTTCCTGTTAAGTTCTTCACTGTGATTCTGCAGATTTGTTTTTTCCCTAAGGGAGGAACAGAAGCAACTGCTCACTACAGCCATTGCTATGAAATTCCACTCAAGTGTTTTACTGGGACTTGACAGTTCTTGAAGCAGCACTGACTGAGAATCATAAAATCAACCAGTGACTTCTTCCAGGTCCTGCTTTCATCTGTCTCTCCTAGCTGGCCCCAAGCCACTACTACCAGAAAAACTATCAAAAATCCCTGAGCAGACAAAAGCCCACAAACAGACTTTAAATAGCCACTCAAATTACCCCAGGGTACCAAGTTTTTGAATGCTGGCTAGCCAGAGGCCTGTTCTTCATTTGCACATCTGCAGTAAGAAGCATGGCCTTCAAAAGCATTGGAGAAGCAAATTCTGTATCTCACTTAGCATGAGTTAAAATCAAACTCATTTACCATGAATATAATGTGAAAAAATAACAACCCCAGGTGTAGTGTTTAGCCCACTCCCACTTCCTGTCTGGACCCACTATATAAACTGAGGAACGAACCAACGAACAAACGAACTCTCTCCCCCTCTCCCTCTCCCCCTCTCCTTGTGGCCTGCATACTTGATACCACTGTTTCTGNCCGATACCACTGTTCCTGTTCTGTGTCTCTCTCTCTTAACCTCTCCCTCTCCCCCCTCCCTCTCCTTGTGGCCTGCATGCACGATACCACTGTTCCTGTTCTCTGTCTCTCTCTCTCTCAACCTCTCCCTCTCCCTCTCCTTGTGGCCTGCATGCCTGATACCACTGTTCGTTTCTGTTCTCCTGTCTCACTACGTGGCCAGTCTCTACCACACAGTGCACATCCCTTCCATCCATTGCCATCCATCTGGTTGTATATATATTTTGTATCTTGTTTTCCCTTCCCTATACCTATTTGTAACTCCCCTACCTTAAATACCTTTTATTTGTTCTTAAAAGTTTTTCTTTTACCTCCCAAATCGTAGCCAGACTGTTCTTTGGGTGTTTTTACCCCTTCTGTCTCCTCCTTTCTTTCTTCCTTTCCAAAATGGGTGGTAGAGGGGAAGGCATCCTACTATTATTCTATTGGTTTCTGTTAGATATATTTTGAGTCGCCTGGGAAGCTAAACTCAAACCAATACACACTTATTGCATGGGTTTTATGCCAGTGCAGGAGCCCTCTGTTACCTTTCATGGCTCACAGACTGATGACTTAAGCAAGAAATAAGTTTCCATACTATTAACTATGCCTATGGATGTTGCTATCACAAAACATACCACAGACCAATGTGCTTCTGACTTGAGGGATAAATTGTCCCAGCATTGTAGCACACTGGACAGACTGACTGGATTCAGTCTGTCTGCCCTGAAAGTTCTGCACCTGGTACTATCACGCAAGTGAAGATTTGAAGTGAAAAACATAACTAATAAGTTACTCAAGACTGAATGACAGCAGAGGCCTCAGACCTTTGCACAAAAGACTGGCCATTTATAGACCTAATTCCCATTTCAATCATCTTCATCCATTTCCTTTTTACCTTCCATCTATATTTTTATCTTGGCCAACTGTGACTTCACAACCAGGAAAGGCTTTAGCTGCCAGGACTGGTGATATACAGCACAACCCAATGGGCTTCTTAGCACTGTGGAAAGCTTGGAGTGTAGAGTTCACATGCTCATTGACAGTACAGTTCTTGCCATCTACAGCCCAGGAACACAGATTCTTTGCCACACCAAAGCCACCTAAAGAAAAAACAAAACACTTCATGAAAAAAATCTAATAAAAAACCCACCCAGTATCTCAAAAGTAAGCCTCTGCTAAAAGCAATAAAAATCAGTACCAGAAAAAAGTTTTGGTTTTTTTGTCTTACAACACAATCTTAGCATACACAGCAAGGTAAAGTTACCAGACAGAAAACTTTCAGCACATGAAATGTGATGGGTTTGCAAGATTAAAGGTTTAACTACACATTTGCATCCCATAGGGCAGAAAGCTTAATCTTGCTTCCACAAGCAACAAACAAATAGGAAACCTTGCATTTGTTTGCTAGTCACTGGAAAAGCTTCACCGTCTGATATGCACCCCTCAGTAGGCAAGACAGGGATCAGAAGAAAGACCAATGACAGCTGAAAGCAGAAAAGTGTAATTCATAAGAGTAACAAACAGCAATTTGACCCTCTACATCGTTCTCACTCAAGTTTTAGTTTGATATTTAACCAAGTATAGGACAGCTTTTTTTTCTCTCATAGAATTACTTTTGGACTTTAAAAATTCTAACACAATAAACCCTAACTGACTATTACATAAAAAGGATATGATAATGTATGTTATTGCAAGACATAACACTTGCAAATGATAACATAATTTCCTACTAAAAATAACTCTGGATCTAATCATAGAATCATAGA
>WBNM01017520.1:0-105165 GCA_013399055.1 Ramphastos sulfuratus | reverse complement strand
GCCGAGCCGAGCCGAGCCGCAGCCCGGCGCCGCGGGAGGGCGAGGAGGCGGAGGGCGGCCGCCCGCAGGAGGGCGCTGTCCCCTTCGTGGGCGGGCCGGGGCGCCTGGATCGCCTGCGGGCTCGGCCCGCGCTGCTGCTCCCTCGCAGGAGGTTCCGGGGGGGCTCAGGGCTGCTCCCGCCATAGCGGCGGGCGCGTGGGCGGGCGGCGGGAGCGTGCGCGGCCGTTACCGCCCGGCGCTGCCGTGAGGCGCGGGGAGGTGCGGGAGCTTTTCCCGCCCTTCCTCTGCGAGGCGGAGCCGCCACGCTCGGTCCCCGCCGCGCGGTGGTGTGCGGGCAGGAGCTGGCGGCGGGGAGGTGAGGTCGGTAACTTCCGAGCGGGAGCCGCCGGGGCGAGGTGAGCGGCGGGCGATCCGGTACGGGGCCGAGGGGCGGTCCGGTGCGCGGGCGGCGGCGCCGGCGGCCCTTGCGAGGCTTCTTGGGCAAGGCTGGGCTGTGCAGATTCGGGTACCCTTGAGGAAGTTAGTTCGGTGGAGGCTAATTAGAAGGTAGTCGTAAAGCGCTGAGGCTGCTCTGCCAGCTCGTCCTTCACGAGCGGCTGTGTGAGCTTTGCTGCCCAAGGTGCCGCTGCCGCAGGGGGCCGCGGGCTGGGAGCTGCCTTCAGCCCCTGTTGAACTCCAGACGCATTCCGCTCCCGCCCGGCAGTGCCAGTCCTGCGCTGGTGCGGTAGGTGCAGCTGTGTGGCACTGGAGGTGCTTGTCCCTGCCCGCGGTGTTCTGTGGCCAAGTGTTTTACAACTCCTCCTAAACGCCGCCTAAGTGTGTTTAGAGACTCATGCGGAACGGATCTGGGTTTTTACAGGCTGCTTGATGCTCCTTTTTTGGTTCTTTTAATCATAGAATCACAGAATGGGTTGGGTTGGAAGGGGCCTTTAAAGCTCGTCCAGTTCCAGCCCCTGCCATGGGCACAGACATCTCCCACCGGCCCAGGCTGCTCAAGGCCTCACCCAGCCTGGCCTTGAACATCTCCAGGGAGGGGACATCCACAGCCTCCCTGGGCAGCCTGTGCCAGTGTCTCCCCACCCTCCCTGGCAAGGATTTCTTCCCCATCTCCAGTCTGAATCTCCCCTATTCCAGCTCAGGGCCATTGCTCCTCCTCCTCCTGTCACTACGAGTCCTTGTAAAAAGTCCCTCCAATGTCAGTGTTGTTTCAGAGTGTCTAAATGTGCTTAGGTTTCAGTCTGCACCTGCACATCTCACCAACGACTGTAACAGGAACTGATGATAAAAAAGGAAGGTGTGTGGAGGAATATTTTCTTGATGACTTTAAGGTACTCTAGGAAAAAGTGTTGCTGGCATTTGGAAAGCATTTTGGAAAGTTCACTGTTAATGTTGTCAAGGTAGTCTCTGTGCCTGGCATTTCTAATAGCTGGAAAAGGACCTGTTTCTTGAAAGATATTTTGAGACACTTGTTTAGGTCAGGGGTGCAGCTCGTTTAACCTGCACATGGCAGGAAGAGGGGCAGGTTGGTTGTTTTCACTGTAAAGCTGAAGAAGTATTCACTGCAGTTACATCCTGATGATGCATTGTGTTAAAACTACTTTCCAGCCTGAGTTCCTACCTTGAATTGTAAGCTGCAGCCTCCCCACACCTGCACCAAATCCTGTTCTACACATATAAACAACTCTAGATCCTTATGAAACTGAGAGAGCTTATTCTGTGTGCAGTGCTGAAATACAGGAGAGCTCAGGGGGTGCCCTTATCTGCAGCAGTTACCTGGCCTTGAAGAGTGGACACAACACACCAGCACTGATGTGGTGTGAGGCATTCAGTGGTGGTGACCTGGGCATGCAGTTTGGATGTGGCTAAAGGCTTTTTCTCATTTGCCTTTTGTATTCCCATACTGAAGTTGCTGCCTTTTCATTATCTAACAGTTTTATGGCTCTAGAAAACTGCTAATTCTGTAGAGCATGGACTTCCAAAGTGTGTTTTCTGGATTATGAGCCCAGATGTAATTATTGTTATTATTATGCCCAGATCTGCTCTGTTGTGTGGATTTTACCCTTTTGCTAATTACTGTCCATAAAATTCAGTCACTTTCTCCATTAGCAGTATTGGTTTTAAATAGATCAGAGTTGTCCTGTGTTCATGGAGCGAAACAGAAGGAGGACAGTTGGAGACTTTTGCTGAAGGTCATGTTAAAACATGAGCAGCGTATCTGGAATTGAGATTTGGGGTTCTGTTGCTCAGTTTTCCTCAAGAGGGGCAGGAGGGTGAAGTTGTGTTGTGCTCACTGGAGTCTGACTGCCCTCTTACGTAGGATTGGCTGTGCTGCAGTAACTGTCTGTGTAGAAGCTCCTGAAGCAGCTCCCGGTGCTGTTGCTGCACCTTTTTATCTGTGCTACCCTTGGCCATCTGCGCGTAGCTGTGTGTAGGAAGGCTGAGGAAGCAGGCCAAGAAATGCACAGGTAGGAACAGTAATGCCAACTCGAATTTTTGGTATATGTTCTGCTGCTTGCCTAACTCATGCTGACCAAGGCACATAGTGAGCTTCCCAGCTGCTACAGGCACAGGCTAAAGATGAAATTCTCATGGCCCTGGGTTCAGGATTAAAAGAAAGCTACCTCTTAATGTCAGTATTTGTCCTTCAGACCCACTTTATTACCTGGGTTCTGCTTACCACAGCAGAGACCCTGTATTCTGTCATGTCTTAGAGATGAATGCAAACAGATCCAGCCCAGCCACAAAACCTGTTAAAAGGCAGAGCAATTCACAGAAGCTTATTTTGGGAGGTGGGGCAAGAAGGGATGTTCTTGGGTGCAGTAGTAGAATCGTGGGAACGAAATGTTTGCCTGGCTTCTCCAAAGGAAATTTGTTAGAGACAAAAAACCAGGAGCTGCTTATGCCTTTCCCTTGGTTGAGTTTTGCTCTCTTTTTTCTCTTTTCTGAAAGCAGAAAGAATCAGTGGAATTGGACTTTGCCCACAGTGCTGCAGAGTAGTGTTTTGCTTTCCATGGTGGTGCTACTAGAGGTTTAAAACATGCAGGGTAGTGGGTGGGTGTGTAAACAGAGAACAGACTTTTTCCTTTATACTAAAGGCTAAATTCTCTGTTCTCTCAAATTGTAGTCAGAAGGCAACGTGGAGATAAGCTGAGGATTAGCCAGAGTATTTTGGGTAGTTCTCTCCTTTTCCTTCAGCTGGAATATTTCTAGCAGTCTGCATGAGTGTTCAGTGCTCCTGCATTAAAAATCCTATGTGTGTAGTATTTGGAAGGATTTGGCCTCTGTGAGACCTGCTTTCTTCAGAGCCTCATTATTCAACAGCTTCTGCCCCTCCATCTCTCTTTACAGCTCACTGCTCTGTGCTTGGCTTTGGACTCTTTCTGAAGCGTGTGACTGCTCCAGTCCCTGGCTCACCTCATCCTGTCATTTCCATGGCGTTGGATTCTCACTGCCCTGCCTCCCCCTGTGTCAGCTGCTTGCCTGGTAACGAGAGTGGGGCTTTGTGTTTCGTCACACAGGGGCTGAGAAGAAGTTGGCTCCTGGGGTGTCTCAGAGGTTGTGAAATGGCCAGAGATCTCTTGAGTCACTGTCAGGGTGTTTGTGGAGCAAGTGATGAGCAGTGTGCCAAAGATGAGGCTTTCCCTCAGGGCAGGGGGCAGAGTGTGATGTCTGTAGCTAGGAACAGGCCTGTGTCTTGCTTTCAGTTCCTGCACACACAAGTTGCTGCCATAATGGGAATCAGCCTCAGGTGGATTTCAGCAGCTGCTTTTGCTGGTGACTCTGTTCTAGAGTAAATCTTTCTAGCCTAGAGGGAAATGCCTGTTCTCTTCCAGCAGTCAAGTGTGGATCCTGCTGATCCTCCCAAGTATGCTTGCAAGGAGGCTGTCTTTTGGGCTTTTTGACTGTTCTTGTTTCTGCTCCCCAAAGCAGAGCTAGGCTGGGAATGGTAACTGGATTGGCCTGGCCCTAGAGGTACTTAAGGCAGTTTGACTGCAGCTAGAGAGGCAGCAGGTGAAGACACATCCTCCTAAGCTGGCCTTGAACATCCTCAGCAGAGGCTGTCTTGTAAGCATGTGGAACAAGGGTCCTTGGTTACACAGTGGTTCATCTTCAGGCCATTATCTACAAAGAAAAGTAAATGTGTTAGTACAGAATAAACCAACCTGATCCAACTTCAAAACTCTTCTCATGCAGTTTGAGCCTAGCTCCTGCAGGAAGGAGCAAAAGGAGGTTGCCATGCATCACTGTCGTGTTTGCCTGTTGCATCTGGCTGCAAAGAGGTTGCACAGAACATTTTGTTGTGGAGCACTTGGAAGACTCCTTGTCTGTGGCAGAAGTGTCTGTATGTGTTCCCACAGTGTCAGGGCTCTGTTATTGCCATGCTCTCACTTCACCAGAGGCAAGGGTCAGCCTGAGAGTGGACACTGTTGTGGCTTCCTGCAGGAAACAGTGAAAATACTGCTTGTTTTTGACAGCCACCATGGAGAGAAGAGA
The DNA here is from genome assembly GCA_013399055.1 of Ramphastos sulfuratus. NCBI lineage: Eukaryota > Metazoa > Chordata > Aves > Piciformes > Ramphastidae > Ramphastos > Ramphastos sulfuratus. Next base: position 100,671 of record WBNM01017520.1, on the reverse strand, counting down.
GACTGTGGCTGCTGCTGGGCTTGAAGTTTTGCCAGGAGGACGTGTGACTCCTGTTCCCTAATGCATCTGTGCCTTCCCCTGTTCCAGGCTGAGATGCTGGAGCAACAGCAACAGTTCCAGCTGTTCCTGGTCAGCACTGGTCTTGTTGTTAACCTGCCCTGCCTTATCTACCTCTCACTGGTGCCCAAGTATGATTTTAAGGGGTATTTATTTTTCTGCCTGTTCTTCTGAAGCTCCTTCTTCTTTTCTGCCTATTGACAGAGTTGAGGCTGGAGACTGCATGCTCTTAGTGACAGAAAAGGCTGCAAGCCAGAGGCAGAGGCTTCTGCACTGGTGGTGTCTGTTGAACTCCTGCCTGGCAGCCCTCCAGACACTGCTGCCTGCACTTCTGAAGCTGTGGATGAAAACCATCTCTGCTCTTTGCTCTCTGTTGTTGCTGCGTGGAGTTGCCACAGCATTAGAGGTGTTACCTGCTGCTAAAGTGACAGCTGTGTTCTGAACTGCAACATGGCAAAGATTAAGGCAAATCTATCCCCATTTCTTGTAGTCAGACCTACAGATAAGAAGCTCTCAAGAGCTGTTATGCTCGTGGCAAATAGAAATCGAAAGCAAGCTCTGATCTTCCGGAGCTTAGTGGCAAACCGAAAACGCATTTCTTCCGAGTCTGTCAGTTCAGCTTAGTGTTGGTGACCCAGGCACGACTCGGAGGAGATGCCTCAGGGCAAGAAAATAATTGCAGCCACTGATCTCCAAGAGAGAACTACCAGCATTGCAGTTTCAGCTTCATGATGATTTATTCTTCTTCTCAGCACGGTGAATAAAACTCTTCCTGAATTAATTTGGGTGACACTTCCTCCCTTTGTTTTCTGTAGATCTCTCGCCTTCAGGTCTGGAATAAAGCTCAGGCTTCCCAGTGATACTCTCTGGACTGCAGCTTTTAATCCATAGTGCTCCTGGACTGGTATTTAAAACAGTGGCACCAAGAATAAGGGATGAAAAGGGTGAGGGGAGCAGAGCCTTTCTTGTGAGAATAAGTGCAGGCTGTTAGGAAGCTTCATGATGCAGTGAGTGATGTTGGGCAGGAACTCCTCACCTGCTGTTTTCCTCTGCTGAGCAGGGAGACAGATGAGCACAGGGACTGGTTCTCAGCTCCTGGCACTGGACCCCGGGGTGGCTAACAATTGGCGTCAAGTGCTCAGTGAAGTCTAAGCTGAGTGGAAGGCTTGGTGGAAGTGGTGCCTGTTGTCTGTCTCAGTGGCCCTTGAGCACGGAGAAGAGCACAGCTGACCTGCGGGTCTGCAGTGCGGCACCGGCTGCAGAGCAGTCCCACGCCCACATACAAGTGGAAAAGGAACTGTTGTCGTCAAGCTCTCGACAGAGGCATGTCAAAGGGAAAGAGAAACCAATTTGAAGCTCCAGGTCTGTGTACCTGGCTTGGGTGAGCTGTGTTTTAATCAAATAAAGGTGAAGGGGGGAAGCTTGACCCTGCTCATCCCTGTAAATGCCTCCTCAGTGAAGTAGGGAACAGTCAAATTAAGGGAGGTGCAAATGTAACTAGAAGTAATTCCTGGATATGCTGAGGTGTGGACAGAAAAGGCTGCAAGCAGAGACTTCTGCACTGATGGTGTCTGTTCACCTGGTTGTCGTTGCAGGGGTTTCAAATGCCCCTTTTTGTTTCAACTCACCAGGGAACTCCTTGAAAATTGATTTTGAAATAGCTATAGGAGGAATAAGAACATGGACTGTGACCCAGAGTGAATATCTGGTGATTCCTGAGGACAGGAATAGTCAAGTGACTGAGAGTAGTTGAATATCAAGGGCAGATCTCTTCAGTGGAATCTGGGGGCTTTGGCCTTTGTGCCAACATAAATAAGGGTGTTTCTGTAATAGCAGAGTTGTGCTGTTTGGGAATTGATGATGTGAAATATTTTCTCTCTGCTTGGAGAAAATAGAGAGGTAAATGTTGATCTGGGCACTCCTTTTTCCTCTGGCTTCTTTGAAGAGAACTCAGGTCTCCTCTTCCTGACGTTTTTCTCCAGTTTGTAAGCTGGTTAGAACAGTGTTCTAAAAGCTGACCTGCAGCCACTCAGCTCCCTGCCTTTTTGATGACTTTATCCTCCCTCTTGCCTTGTGGCCTTCTCAGGTTCCACAGGGAAGCTGCCTTCTCCTGGAGGGAGTGCACAGCATTGCTGTTCAATTCTGCCAGCACTCCAGCATGTCAGATTTGGGGGGAGAGGAGGCAGAGAGGGTAAATATTCAGACAGAGAGATGATGCTCCCCATGTCCCTTGCTAAAATGCACATGAAAAAAATATTTTTTTTCTGATGTTGTCTTTGATCTCTGATGTGATAATTAAACACATTCAGCGTGTTCTGACAAATCTGAATGCCCTCTGGTACTGACTCAGGCAGCTGAAAACCTTTGCTTTTGAAATAAACCGTTCTGAGTGTACCTCTTAGTGGTTGCTCTCAGATGTCAGACACCAGCTCGTCCTCTTTAATCATTTCTCTGTGCTCTTATCTTTGTGCTTTCAAAGTGCTGTGGGCCCAAATCAGTTCCAGGGTGTCTGCACAAGGGCTGAGTTTGTGGGTACACTTGGAGAGTGTGAGCAAGTTCAGTGAAACAACAAAGGACCACAAGCTTGGAACAGTTTGCAGTGTCCTAAGGATGCTGGCTCTGTGTGCATATTCAAGTGCACTTCCTGCCAGGGAGGCTTCTCATCACACAGGTTTTAGCCCTCTGAGTTCAGTGTTCCCATACCGAATTGTCCTTTTCTGTTCACTTCCAGATTCCACGATGGAATTGTCGTTTTCTGCAGAGGAGCTGCGTGTGTTGGATCAGTACCGCTGAGGATCGCTGCCGACTGCCACGCTCGGGGCCAGGCCCTGTCGCAGCTGTCAGAGCACCGCCATGGATCTCAAAGAGAGCTGCCCGAGTGTCAGCATCCCCAGCTCCGACGAGCACCGGGAGAAGAAGAAAAGGTTCACTGTAAGTGTGAGGGAGAGCCGCAGTGCTGCTGCCTCCTGCCGCTGCTTACCTTGGGCTCAGGGTTGCCTGTGCAAATGTCTTGGCTGGCCACTGGCCAGCGGCAGAAGCTGCGACTGTTTGACAGTGTCACTCTGTGTCGCTTGCTGCACAGGGATTTGACTCTACAAGTTCCTGATGTTTTTACCTCCAAGCAGCTGTGTTTTCTGTTGTAAAATGCAGAAGCGTCCACATACAGGGAGAACATTTTGGTACCAAGTCAGAGCAAGGCTTAGCAGCTTGTCTGGTTTATTTTGGTGGTTTTTTTTTGTTTTTTTTTTTTTTTAATGAATACATTTCTTTTGTAGAGGAATAAATTGTGGGATTGGTTTTGGTGGGGTTTCTGTGTTCTGCAATGGCCAGCTGTTTGTGGATACCCTGCTGTCCTTCCACGAGAGTTGGTGTCAAAGAAAAGTTGCTTATGTTTTAGTAAAACCCCTGTTAATATTATAAAACTTTCTGGACAGACATTTTCTGTCTTCCTTCCTTTTTTTCTGATTGTGAGGCCTGTGAGTGTTTTCCTATCCTGTTCCCATTTCCACCCCTCATCATTCCCCTCCCTCTTCCGTTTTCAGCCTCCTGGTTTGTCTGTCTGGAAGTGAAGGCTTCCCACTCTGGGCAAGCTCTTTGCATCGCACACTGAAGTGTAAAGCTGTGTGCCATGGGTTCTGGTGGTGCTCCTCTGCGCGCTGGGGGATATAGACAGCAACAATACTTCCTTTAAAGAGCTCAAACTGGTCTTGTGCAACTTCCTCTAAGCCTTTTTTTTTTTTTTTTTTTTCCCTGAATTAGTCACTCTTGAGATGTGGAATGCAAACACCCTTGTACTGAGTTCTGTCTGCAGAATACAACAAAACAAAGATTGACTTGGAGTTCTATTTCTGCCTTTCCTTCTCACCTCCCTTCCTTGCACAATAATAATGCTGCTTGGTGCTGCACTGTGTCAAGATGTGCTTTGGGGAAGGAGTGTGCTGGTAGAGGGAAGGGGCAGGGGAGGACTTTGCTAATATTTTAAACTGCTGCATGCGTGCGAAGCTCAAATGAGCACGAAAAACTTGCTGAAAGTCTGAACTTGAGCAAACCAGGTTTGTTTTACTGCCTCAGTGCTGGCAGTTTTGCTGTTCAGATGTGCCAGTGGGGGATGCTTGTGGTGCATACCAGCATTGTGGTTTCCAGGTCATTTTACCTAAAGGGCTGTGTGGCAACCATAGCAATTTGCAGGCACCTCCCTTAGAAAAGTGTGCAAGCAAGAGAAGGAAGCTTCAGAAATCAGGGACTGAGAGGAGGAGAGAGGAAGCCAGCCCAGCCTGCACTCTGTGGAGGTACAGGTTGTCCTGGTGGCTTCTGCTTTCTGCAACAAGGAATAATTAGCAGCTCAACAAGAGCTGCTTTTCACAGCCAAACTTTTGAGTATTATCACATCTATTTTAGGGTTTGGTAACAGAAGTGAGGGTCATGCTGAACCTCCTGGAGGAGCTGCCTTTGTCACTGCTTTCACTCTTGTAGCTGGGTTCTAATGGCTGGAGCCTGCCAGGACTGCTTCTGGTGGAGAGTGAAGATGGGTACAGATGGAGACAGCTGCTAACACACTGGTGGTAGGCACAGATGTCTGTGATGCTGTGGTGCCATTTCCACAAGGAGTAGCAAGAACCCTCGGGTGAAAGGAAAGGTCAAAGTGAGAAGGGCTCAGAAAGGCTTCAGGTGACTGTTTTGTGTGATCCTCACCCTGCTGTCATCCTGACTGCTGTTTCTGAGACTATTCTAGAACCTTGCTGATTTGAACAAACCAAATTCCAGCTCAAACCCAGAGCAGCTCACTTCATGCTGGCATGGAAACAAGATGAGTGTGTGCCACTTATCGTTTGCTAGCTCCTCTCTCTCCCCTCACGCTTGCTCTGATGGAGCATTTGTACCAACAGTTGCGTGTCTGTGCAGCCCTCATGCTGGTAAATAAGTTAAGCTTTTTTGTTTTGTCTTTGGCATTGATCTTTTCATTCTTCCTGAGCACTTTCATATCCTTTGACAGAATGTTTAAGTAGTTAAAGATGCAGACATTTGATAGATTTGCTACCAGGTTTTTTTTTTTGCAAAGAATTTCATGTTTGTATTTTTTGGGTGCTCTGGCAGGGAAGTTTTTTTGCTTCCACTTAATTTATGGTAACCAGCCTCTATGTATATCCACTCTGCTTCACTGCCCTGCCTTCTCCTGAGGATGCAGCATTCACTTTCTTCACAAAAAGAGCAAAATACTTGCCAGTTTTGGGCCATATCTAGGCCATGCTGATTGCTATTCTGTCCTTACTGCTCAGTGGGCCCTTCTTTTGCCTGTTTTGCCAAATAGCTTTGTTTTGGATTTCTTGCTTTTATCCCTATGCTGTTTGATGTCTGAAGCTTAATTTTCTCTCCTGACCTGTTCTTGTCTCCCTTCACACCCCCATCATACACAGGCTTATTAAGAAATCTCTTTCAAGGGTTTTGATTAAATCTGGAAGCTCTGTCTCAGCCCTGTGATGTATAATACTAATCCCCAGCCCTGTGGAAATTGTGGAGTTGGGTTTTTATTCTGTTGGCAATAAATAGTTTCCTTACTCTCAGTGCTTGCTCTCTTGAAAGCAGCCTGCCATTTCACTTGCCTCTCCTTTATTCACACTGCATGTGCAGTCCAGGAGCACGAGCTACCAAAACAGCCTTTTCATTTCAGTGACTTCTGTGAAGAGATCTATCCCGTCAGGAAACAGCCAGCCCCTGTCCTGCCTGTTGCTGTTGATGGTGCTGATTGGCATGGTTGTGTTTTCAGGAATGCTACTGCTTCTTTTTCTTCCTTTTATAGGCATTGCGGGGGGGAAACTCTTCCACTTGAGTGTGGTGAGGCACAGGAACAGGTTGCTCAGAGAAGTTGTGGAGGCTCCAAGCCAGGTTAGATGGGGCCTTGGGCAAGCAGGTCTCATAGAAGGTGTCCTGCCTGTGGTAGGGGGTTGGAACTAGGTGATCTTCAAGGTCTCTTCCAGCCCAGCCCATGCTGTGATTCTGTGACAGTCCTTCAGTCTTTGCAGCTGAAGCTTTTTGCAGGTCCCAGTGTCAGGAGAGTCTAGAAGGTAGGTGGGTTTGATGCTAATGCTTGTTTAGCCCTGAAGGGAAAGGCAATTCTCTAAGAAAAGTCTCATCATCATCCTACTGGGTGCTGCCATCCAGTCTCCCATGTTCCCCAGGGAAGGCTGGGAGCAGCTCATCTGAGCAGTTCATGGAGCAGGAATGCAGCTCTCAGGCTAAGGAGCTACTGGTGGTGGCTGCCAGTTCCACCGAGGGGGTTGAGAAGAGAGGACAGCTGCTGGTGCAGGACAGAAGGGAGATGGGGACATTGCTCCAGGATCCTCCAGCAGGAATTAGCAGCCTTCTGCATTTATTTGCTTGCTATGCCCATCCTCTCCCCTGAGAGAACAGCCAGGCTCCTGCTGGAAGTACAAGAAGGTGGAGAAGGGAGGTTGCCTTGTTGCATAAGAGACAGGAGCAGCCTGCTGGACACTCAGCTGTCAAGCAGATTTGTGAGGCCAGGGCTTGACAGTCTGTCTAGTTCTGGAGTCCTCTGCTGCTGTGGGATTGGAGTGGCTGCAGCTGTGCAGCTGAACTCCAGCTGTGGGTTGTGTAACCTGTGCTGCAGTTCAGCTGTTTGCTCCCCCTGAACACTGGTGTCACCTGCCAGGATCCTGACCAGGATAGTCAGGATGTTGCAAGGAGTTTTGCGACATGAATGTTTTCTCTTCAGTGGGCAAATGTTTTACTTCCTTGGGATGAGGCTTTATGGATTATCAGCTTGTTAACAGATTTCATAGCCAGCTTTTGTAGGCTAGTGTCTGGTAACCATGTGTTCTTCTTGGGGGTGAACTCATTCATGAAGCTCCATTAAATGAGCTTTGGGGTTGGTTTTGCTGACCTGGTGTTTGATAAAAGTCTGTAAACCACCAAACTCCTGGGTTTAATTGTTTGTGTTGATGTCTGTGGGAGGGATGCAGCTCAACGAGTTCATTTAACAGCCTGCCCTCATTTCCACCTCGGGATTAAATCTAGAGGTTTCATTACATCCTGCTGCTGGCACTGACTGTGTCTTTGCTACTCCAGGTTTACAAGGTGCTGGTGTCGGTGGGCAGGAGCGAGTGGTTCGTCTTCAGGCGCTATGCAGAGTTTGACAAGCTCTACAACACGGTAAGCAAAGGGGCAGCTCTGAAGTCAGGCCACAGCAGCACTTGGCTGCAGTGCTAGGGCTTGGTTAGTGTCCTTGAGGGGGTTGAGCCCACATTCAATAGCCACAGGGGCTTGGTTGAAGAAAACAGTGGGGTGGAGATTTTAAGCTTCAAGTTGTTTGAATTTTCGAATCCGCTTAGTTCTCACCTTCTGTTTTTTCACTGTGGCATCATAGAAAATTCTGATTTAATTATTGTCAAAACATTTGAAATGTGTATTTGTTCCTGGTGGTGAAACTGACTGCAAAGCTCACAACATCTATAGAGAGAAAGTTCTCTTGAAAGTGTTTTCCTTTGAAAGACAAATCCTTGTTTCCTAACACAAACGTTCTGGTGAGTCAGCTGTGGCAGTTCCTACCTGCAGCTTTGTAGTCAAGTTTGATGGCAGTGGTCCAGCAGCAGCCAAGTATTGATTTCTAGGATTTGTTGGATTTTTCCCCATTTGCCTCTATTATGTGTTCTGTGTCTCTATTTTTCTTCATGTCTGGAGTCCACAGTTTTATCTTTAACAGAAGAAATAAGTCCTCTGTGATCTCTCTAAGAAAATATTAGCAGCTGCCTCTCTGTGCCTCCACTGCCTTCTGCTGCCCCTCTGGGAAGCAGTCAGGCTTTGCTCTCTTCCAGCCCAAACCAAGCCATGATTCTTGCAGCAGAGTTCACCAAAAAGCTTGTGCTGCCAACTAGAAGAGATGCTGATCTCTGTAAGGCAGGGAGAATTGCCAGCTAATTGCAAAACACAAACCTGAGAGGTGGAGAATTGATGGAGAAAGGAAGTAAGGAGAAGAAAGTCAGCACTGAAAGTCTGTTGACATTTCTATTGTGCTTTGCTTTGGTTTAACCTGGGGCAAGTGGAAAATCACTTTGGCAGTGTTGCAGAAGATAGCTGCAGTAGTCCATGGCTTTCTAAAGTGAGATGCCTTTGGGATTTTGAAGGCTATGCCTGCTGCAAACCAGCTGAGTACAGAGTGGTTTGAGTTTGTTTTATTCTCCCAAGTGTCTGAGCATAGAAGGTGGCAGGGAGCAGCAGAATTACCCAGAATCAGGTGTTCCAGCTGCTTACCAGAAAGCAAACAAGGCAATTACTTGGAGGTACTGTCACACAACCCACTGTACAATTTCATTCTCACAAATCCAATTGTCTGTGTTTTGTTTTCAGCTAAAGAAGCAATTTCCCACCATGAACCTGAAGATTCCAGCTAAAAGAATATTTGGAGATAATTTTGATCCTGGTAAGCTATCATCTGGTTACTCATTCTGTCAGCTTCTCTATCTGAAAATTGATCAATTTCCAGCCTACCAGAGGCTGTCTCAGCTGAGTTTTACCCAGTCCTCAGCGTGACTAAAGCAGAATTTAGTCATGCTCCAGCTGAGAACAGGAGCTAGTGTGGCTGGGTTTTCCACGTGTGGTGCTGAACCAAGTGTTGCTTCATGGCCCAGGGCCTCTCTTGTGCTGTAGTTCCTCCCAACCCTGCCAAGCCTAGCATTGTGAGGGATTCTGATCTCAGCTGTTTGGCAAAAGCCAAAGGCCAGGCTTCTCCAAACACAGGCCTCAGAAACCTTTTGTGGGACTTTTACTTTTCCCTCTCTGAAAAACACAAATAACTCCAAAGGATTCCTCTTTGAAGGCTTTTGAGTCTGCATCTAAATGTGCTTCCCTGTGTAGATGAAAATGAGCCTCTTGCTGTTGTTGATCCTCTTGGGGGAAGCCTGTGATGTGATCATGATGTGATCCAGTGAGCAGTGGTAGGTCCCAGTGAAGCCTGCTCTGTCCACATCAAAATACTAATGAGAAATCCTTTGTAAAGTGCATTCAGTTACCCAAGGTGGCACCACCCAGGAGTAAATCAGGAGGCAAATGAGCAGGCCAGGCCTCTGCTGGTGGTTGCTACCCTTCAGTCAGGCCTTTTGTACTTCAGGGTTTTCCTGTCATTGGGAAGCTCCCACTCTCCCCTGGCTTGCTGATGTTGCTTCACCTCTTCCTGCACCTGCTTCAAGCATTTCCTTTTCTCCTTTGCTGAAGAAGAAATGGATCTAATAAACAACTGGTTCAGTATTGAGCTCTTGGGATGTGTTGGTTTGGGTTTCTTAAAGTTCCTTTGAACTAGTTCTTGGCAGTTGCTGTTCATCGTCTGGATCTTGACTGAAGCTCCCTCTTGTTTTTCACTGAAATAACCAAAGCAGCTCTCCAAGCTGTGGTGTCCCCTTCTGATGAAGATGTAAATGGTGGCCAAAAGTTCTGCATGTGTCATGGCTACAGGGACTTTGTGGTGTGGTTTGGTTTGGTTTCTTCCCTTTCCTCTGACCTTGGGGTCTTCAGAGCTGCCTGAAGTTCTTCACATCTCATACAGTCTGGTGTGCTCAGCTGTTCTTGGAGTCCCACCTAGGAAGTTAGAGTTTAAATGGGGAGGGGGAGCCCTAAAACTTGCATACAGCTATGTATGTTAAACAGAGTCCTCAGACTTGCTTTAGATTTCTGTGAGCTGTGCTGAAATCCTTGAAGCATGAGAAACTTGCTAGTTCTCAAGATGTTCTTGCTGGGGGGCATGGTGCAGATGGAGCCTTGATGCTCATTTAAATTATGCTTTATCTCACCACTGATTTTGTGAGGCTTTGATGTTGTGGCTCTGCTGGCTCAGGAAACGGCTCCCAGATTTTCCATGTGGCTCTCGAGATGCTTCACTCCTGTCCATCTGTGCTGGGCACACAGCACTGTGCTGTTTGGACTGCAGGAGAGGGAACCTTAGATCCCACTTTGCCCAAAGCCTACCTAAAGAGAGTCACAAAATTGTTTAGGCTGGAAGATCATAGAGTCCAACCCTTAGCCCAGCACTGCCAGGGCACCACTAGACCAGCCCTCAGCACATCTACACAGCTTTGGAACCTCTCCAGGGATGGGGGCTCCACCGCTGCCTTGGGCAGCCTGGGCCAGGGCTTGACAACCCTTTGGGGGAGAAATTTTTCCTCATAGACTCATAGAATGAACCAGGCTGGAAGAGACCTCCAAGATCACCCAGCTCCATCCAGTCAACCAGACCATGGCACTAAGTGCCCCATCCAAGCTTTTCTTGAACACCTCCAGGGACGGCAACTCCACCACCTCCCTGGGCAACTTCCACCACCTCATGTCCAACCTGAACCTCCCCTGGGGCAACCTGAGGCTGTTGCCTCTTGTTCTGTTCCTTATTCTGTGGGAAAAGAGATTGACCCCACCTGGCTCCAGCCTCTTTTCAGAGAACTGTAGAGGATGAGAAGGGTAACAGACGTTGTCACCTCAGTGCTCCATTTTAATTGTCACTGAGGTTGTTTAATCTTGTTTTCCCCAGCCCCGTTTTTGATATTAAGTCACAGAAGCCAGTCAGAGTACAGAGCTAGCAAAGCTCCAGATTGCTGTGAGGTGACAAGATGTGGGTGTTGTGTCCTCACCTCCATGGACAGCTCTGCAGGCTGAGCGTGGCTGAGGGAACATTTACATCCACCCACTGGCACTGCTGCTCTTGGTCACTGCAGCTCCATGCACACTGACCTGCCTGTGTCATTATAATCCCCAGCAGGGATTTAAGGATTACATCCCTGAAAGGATGTGAATGTTTTCCTTAATACTTGAAATGCAGCTTTTAATTGAAATGGAANAATCAACCAGACCATGGCACTAAGTGCCCCATCCAAGCTTTTCTTGAACACCTCCAGGGACGGCAACTCCACCACCTCCCTGGGCAACTTCCACCACCTCATGTCCAACCTGAACCTCCCCTGGGGCAACCTGAGGCTGTTGCCTCTTGTTCTGTTCCTTATTCTGTGGGAAAAGAGATTGACCCCACCTGGCTCCAGCCTCTTTTCAGAGAACTGTAGAGGATGAGAAGGGTAACAGACGTTGTCACCTCAGTGCTCCATTTTAATTGTCACTGAGGTTGTTTAATCTTGTTTTCCCCAGCCCCGTTTTTGATATTAAGTCACAGAAGCCAGTCAGAGTACAGAGCTAGCAAAGCTCCAGATTGCTGTGAGGTGACAAGATGTGGGTGTTGTGTCCTCACCTCCATGGACAGCTCTGCAGGCTGAGCGTGGCTGAGGGAACATTTACATCCACCCACTGGCACTGCTGCTCTTGGTCACTGCAGCTCCATGCACACTGACCTGCCTGTGTCATTATAATCCCCAGCAGGGATTTAAGGATTACATCCCTGAAAGGATGTGAATGTTTTCCTTAATACTTGAAATGCAGCTTTTAATTGAAATGGAATTGCAGTGTAAACTGTTGATAGCTGCCAGGCTGTGTGGCAGTCACTGGGATGCCTCAGCAGTTCATTCACAAGTTAAAGGTTCTTTTTCCATACCAGTAATTGCTGATGTGAGTAATGAAGACAGGATGATGCTGGTTTACCCTTCACTGCACAGCAGAGCTCTCTGTTTCACATCCCTTGTGTGTCTTCCCATAGTGCTGAAGAGCAGCTGGGTCTCAGGCTTTGGGGGAGGGTGGAGATGCTGAGGGGTTTCTCTCTTTTTTAACCTCAGAGATGAGTTATCTTTGGTTGCATCTGAGTGCCTGCTGGCAGCAGGAATGGTGCAGCTTTGCCACTGCTACACAGCCCTTGGAGAAGTGTGTGGGACTGTTCTTGACAAAACCTGGCTTGTGCAACTGCTGGCAGGTTTGCCTGGGGGGGATCAGGACTGAGGGCCTCACCTGGGTAGCAAAGGCTGCACAGAGCAGCCACTGTGGTTGCCCACTGGGCAGTGCACTTTTAGTTCTTCTGGCTCTCTAGGTTGTCAAATACTGTCAGAGAGACATTTGTTCTCTCACCTCACTTCAGTGCTTTAAGCTTGTGATTTTCACATGTAGAAGCAGTCCTGTTCTGGGCCAGCTGTGAACCAGTCTCTCTCTACCTCCTGTTTAGTTCCTACCCACCCTGCATTTGAAAATAACATTTCCAAAGCTGCCTGATCATCCTGCTAAAGCTCTCTCTTTCTTTTCCAGATTTTATCAAGCAGAGAAGAGCAGGACTGAATGAATTCATTCAGAATTTAGTTAGACACCCAGAGCTATGCAACCAGTAAGTTCTTGTGCTTCTATTTCATAAGGACTATTGAAAAGCTGTAAGATGTCAAACGCAGAATTGCAAATTAAGTACTTTTAACCAGAAAATTAATTTTACCTGTTTGGTGCCCTGATGTATAATAAATGGCCTTTAATATGTAAAAATATACAGACTGATGAGCAACCTTTAATTCACAATTCAGTGCAAAAGGTTTGTATTTTACAGCAATTTCTGTGTTATTTTTCTTTTAACAACTTTGGGGTTTTTTCCAGGGTGGGCTTTTACTTTCTGTAGTGAAAGATCAGATGAGTAATTACATAATCTGTGCACCAGTGAGTGCTCTTAGTGAAGAAATACTTTAGGACCTTGGTTGTTGGGGTTTTGCAGTAAAATCTGCTAGAAACTACTTGAGGAGCACTGAAGCTCAGAGGTTGTGGAGTCTCCTTCCAGGTCTCCTCAGGTGCCTGAGCCTCCAGAGCTAGTCCACAGCCTTGCTTTCTTAGACCATTTTGCTTTCGTGTGCTAATTAAATTTGATATCAGGCAAAGGAAGTTATGTAAAGTTGGTAGCATACAAGGAAGACCCCAGAGGGTTTTGTGTTCCCACAGAGCTTGAAGGAAGTCCTTCCACTGAGTGTTTCAGGCACTAAACCCAGTCTCAGGATGTGGTGGTGTTAAGTCCTGCCTAGGAAAACTGTTGCACCATGGTTTGTGGTGATGTCCTTGTACCTGGGTGGGAAGGCACCACCTGAACGTCTGCACTGGGAAGCACAAAAGGCAGCTTCAGTGTGAGCAGGAGGGAGATGTTTACTTTGTGCTCTGAAACAGGCAGCACACTCTGTGTCTTTTGTATCTTTTTTCTTTATTTTTTTTCTTCCCTCCTCTTTTCTGTTTTTTTCTTCTTCAATGGTCTTTGTTCTTGGCTCTGGCATAGTTCAATATCATGTCAAAGCCAAACCTCTCTCGAGTCATAAAGCTGATGTGTGTTGGAGTGATAGAACTTGCTCTGGTGGATAGAATGCCAAAAGAGTGTCAGAAAGGCCAGAGATAGGAGAACAGGTGCCCCCTTCCTGTCCTGAATCAGAGCTGGGAGCTTGTGAGCACTGAGGCCTCTCAGCCACTGAGAGCAACTCACATTGGGTTGTTTGCCCCCTCCAGTGCAGGGCTTGAATGCATTTAATTGTCTGTCAGAACATGTCCAGAGAATCTGTTTGAATCCAAGTGTCTAACAGAGGATGAATTAAAGATGTAAGGTTGTTATTTTTAAATACTCCAAAGTAGCTCCTTAATGAGAAGGAGAACATTTGTGTAACACTTGAAGAGCTGGAGGATGACAGCCTCTGAGGGAGAGGAGTTAGCAGCTCTGAGTGAGAAGTGAGGGTCTGGGCTTGTTCCCTGAGAGGAAATCAGAGTGAGTGGATTCTTCTGCTTTCAGAGTCTGTGGAGTGTAAAAATGGATGTGAAGCCCCTGGACTGTAAGGTGATGCAGCCCTTGTAGGGGCAAGCAAACCTTGTGTGACACCAGTGGTGCCTTTTTGTATCTTGTGGACTTTGGAGCCATTGGTCCCTGTAAGACAGACAGCAGTGGTTTAGTCCTCTTGTGAATGGTGGAGAAGAGAGAGGTGCTGGGCACCATGACTGAAATAAGGAGTAGCTTAAACTTCTAGGTTCAGTCCCTGGCAATTCTGTGCTTCCAAGAATGTGGGACTGTTTGGACCTGTTCATATCTGAGTGTGTCCAAACTCTTTGTGTGGCTTCAGAGGTTTCTGCAGCAGTATCACAGAAGGAGCAGTGCCTAGGCAGAGCTTGACACCCCTGCCTGGATTTCAGAGCTAGTCCATCAACTAAACTAAAACCAACCACAAAACTCCAGACAAACCTCACTTTTGCTGGGCTTGAGCATCCCTTTTGAAACTGTGGTCTCGATCATTTTCATACCTGAGCTTATTTTAGGAGTACCTTCAGTGTGGTTTAAGACATGGAGTTAACCCACGTGAGCTGCGCAGCTGCCAAGTCCTGCCAGGCGTTTTGCTGCAACCTTGGCCAAGAAATGGGTACACCAAACTACTTCTTTTTCATCACTCCTGTGCTTTTAAAGTGACAAATGTGAGCAGTGTACCGTTGATCAGTTCCACTTCTGGCTGCCATGCAGTGAGTTTGATGAATGCCCTGCAACTGCACAGCCTCCTTTTACTGGGAAGTGATTGTCTGAAGTTATGTTTTTCCTGATGTGAATTCAGTCATGGACAAAGTTACTATAGTAACTCTTTGAGATGTATTACAACATGCTCTATTTAATCAGCCAGTTGTCCAGAATAATTAATGCTGAAAGGTAATTAAGGTCTAGTTCTGTTGTTCTGGCTAGTGAAAAGCATTCACCATAACTCTTTATTCTGGGTGTTATGACATCCAAAGATTTGTAAATGTAAATGATTGGCTCGTCAGCCAATGTCACTACAGTGTTCAAACCAGAGGGACTCCTGTCTGCCTGGCACTCAGGATACAAGACAGAGCTGACACAGATCAGAATTTGGGCTTCACATAGGATGGGAAGAATGACACTGGGGTAGTGGTGGGAAATTGTGTGAAGAGTCCTGTTGCTGTGCTTTAGACCTGAGAGGCAGAGAGGGTGACTGAAACATCTGAAGGAGAGGCCAGTTGTACAGAATGGAACTGATGGAGAGTGGGAGCCTCAGGAGGCACAGGACAGGAGTGGGGGTCAGCAGTGAAATGCAGGAGCTGGAGAAGTGTCAGAAATGGCTCATCTCTGGCTTCTGATCCTCACTTTACCACAGTCTGGAGGGGAAGATGGATTGAAATGAGCAAAGCAGATACAGCAGCTGCTTCCATAAACCCCTCTTCTGCATATGCTGGGGTAGGAGCTGCGTGGGGAGCTAATGCTGCACTTGTGCTGAGCAGCTTAGGAGACCTTCCCAGAGCACTTCATCTCTGACATGTGGGTGAGATTTCTTCAGCCCTTGTCCTGTCAGCTGGAACACATTCTAAGTACAAGATCTCCTCCTCCTGCCTGAGATGGAAGATGTCTCAAGTGGGGACAGAAAGGTTGCTGCCCTGTAATGCCTTTGGTGCTGCATCTCTCCTGATGGTGCAGTATTTGGTTCTCTGTTGTGCTGCACTGCCTCATTAATATTGGAAAACGAAAAAGGGTTTGAAACTCTTCAGTTTTCTGCAATGAAGTTGGTCTCCTAGTGGTTGCTAGCTAATTATTAGAAGAAAGCATGAATTCTAATTACCTTATAATGCAGTTCTGCAGAGCATTTCCTTAGGAAGCCTTCACCTACATACACTTGAGCACATCAGGGTTTTGCAAGTAGAAAATGTTAGGTCCTGTGTGTAAGCCACTCAGCAGCTGAATTATGTTGGTATCGAAGCACTTCTTGCACACAGCCCTTAAGGACCTGAACTTGAATAGAAAACTCTGTGGTGAATAACTCATCTGAACACTGCTGCCTAATCCTCTGCTTCCTGTGGTTATGGCTGGAAAGCCCAGAGGTGATGGGGGTGCTAATGAGGTTCACTGTGTTTCTAGCCCAGATGTCAGAGCATTTCTTCAGATGGATAACCCCAAACACCAGTCGGATCCATCTGAAGATGAAGATGAAAGGAGTGGTCGGAAGGTAATAAACACAAAAGTCTTCCAAATTCCAGCTGCTTGAGAGCAGTCTTTGGTGTATTATTTACTGAGAGTTCCTGCTTGGTTTCACAGTAAATACCCTCCATGCCCCTTTAAACACCTCTATTCAGCTGTGGGCTGTAAGATGTGAACTGCAGAGGGGTAAAAACCTCCCAGAGAGGTTGTGAAGTCTCCTCTGGAGCCTTTCAAGGCCTGTCTGGATGTGTTCCTCTGTGCCCTGAGCTGGATTGCCTGGTCCTGCTCTGGCAGGGGGGTTGGACTGGATGAGCTCTTTGGGTCCCTTCCAACCCCTGACATCCTGTGAGCCTGTGAAAAGTGAGGTTGACTTCTGTCTTGTGTCTTCCCCACATGCTCCATGGGGTAAAGAAACAGCCTCAGTGAGATCTTAGCTACCACAATTTTTGCAGTCTTTTCAAAGAGGCTGGCTGAGAACATCTGGAAAGGAGCAGGGGAGATTGAGTGTTGGATTGTCTTTTTGTTTGCTCATGTGGTGGTGGTGTTGGGGTTTTTAACCAAGGAAAGAAACACAATTCTCTCGGGGGCGGGGGGGATGCAGCCCTTCTGAAAGTCACTCAGGAGCAGGGATGGATTTGATTTCATTTCACTTACAACACCCTGTGAGGTCTGAAGCCTTTTTCTCACAAAAGCCACTACATGGCTAGATGGATTCCCTGGAAATTAATTTCCAGCCTCCAGAACCAGTGGTGTATGAGAAAGGGGAGCACTCACAGGCAGGCAGGAGGGCCACGCTGAAGTCTCTTTCTCTATGGCTTATTTGTTGGTGCACAAATAATGTGAACTTAGTGCCTCTTGTTCAGCCCTCGTTAAGAACTGAAGAGCTATCATTTTGGGGTGTCCCTGACCCACATCAGATTGAAGGGCTCTGAAAGTTCCACTTCCAAAGATGTCAGTCTTTGATTATTTTTTTTAAAAGTGTTTAACAGCACTGTGAGCTTACAGCAAAATTCTAAGCTAAAATACCAGTTTCCTCCTCCTTTGAAAGGTATTTTAAGTAATGAGGAATGATCTAAACCTCCTGTGTAAAATTAATGATGTGTCATGCTTCAACAAAATCCCAAGTAGGAGGAGAGCTAATGTGTAGTGGACCAGACTTTGTGGTAGAAACTTCTCTTTCCTGTAGTTCCTGTAAATGGTAAAGCTGAGCAATAAGGAACAAAAGCAAGCCTTAAAAAAAGGAAAGGAAATCTCTACTGCAATAGCTCTCTTCAAACTGGCCAGTGCTGCTGTGTGGGTGGCTCTTACCAGTGAACAGTAGCATCCATTCTCTGCCAGGAGTGCTGGCTCTGTGCTGCCTGCTGGCCTGTCCCCAGCTAACCTGTACTGAGTGCAGCCTCTCCTCTGATCAAGCCCCACACCCCCACCCCAGAACAAATAACTGCTTTTATTAATCAAAGTGGAGGCAGGTCCCTGGGTGACAGTGGCTTCCTCCTCTCCCTGTCATTTACAAGCTCTGGCTGGGTGTTTGTGTCATTGGCTGGTGGGATTTGTGTCATTGCTGGAACTGAGTTGTTGCCAACCTTTTCTGTCCTACCATTAAAGCTGAACTGTTTCTCTTGGGGAGGGGAGAGTGCTCCCTGGTTGTCTGTCACAAACACCATGGCTTTCATCAATCACTCTTGCATAAACACTGTGAGTGTTCTGCTGGTAAGGGCTAGGAGAAATTAGAATAAAAGGCAGAAAATGTATTCATAGGATGGCTGAGGTTGGAAGGGACCTTAGAGGTCATCTACTCTATCTGTTCCTAGAGCAAATGCAGCAAGGGTTAAAGTTCTGGACAAGGAACAAATTGCTTGATGAAATGATCTTACATTTGTATCCCTAATCTTGTCCTCAGTGTCTGGACACAGTTACTTTATCCCCTTTGCCCCTCCAGTGTGATGGGTGCAGAAGTGATTTGTGATGAGGTGGTGATGGGCAAACACTTGGACTTGCAGAGTTCCCAGTCTGGCTGTTAAATCCCTTTGAAAATCTAAGGTCACAAACTGGGCTTGATGAGCTGAAAGGTCTCTTTCAGCCAGAATGATTCTGTAAGTGTAGAGAGATGGGCTGAGCAAATCAGAGCATTTGATATTAATATGGATTGAAATACAAGAAATTATAATAGAAAGTATTAAAAATAAACTTCTTCATCTCTCCCAACAGTTAAACTCTACCTCACAGAATATCAACCTGGGACCGTCTGGAAATCCTCAGTAGGTTTCAGCTAAATTGAATTAAAATATAATTCAATTTCATGTTGGTTTTTTAAATTACATTCCATTAAAATGAATTTTAAACCCTGGGAAGTTAACCTGAGTGTCACTGTTAGCTGCTATGAGGAATTCTTTGGATATCAGCCTTTATTTGTTGATTAGCACTGCCTGGGAGGAGGCAAAACATTGACTCCTGGGCTAAATGCATGACTCTCGTAGAAGCTGTTTTTCCCTTTAAGCTCCAGATGTTGTTAGTTTGCTGTCCTTTTACTTAAAGATGGTCCAGCCAAGATGACCTCTGTCTCAGGAGTGGTCCCACAACTGCTAGGAGCATGAGGAGTTTCTGAACACAAGTTTGCTGTAGTGCTCAGCAGAGGAGCAGCTTGGCTGCCCACCCTGCAGCCTGCTTACTGAAGGCAGAGCCTCTTCTCTGCCCTCTGCTGCAGAGCTGCTGCCCTCACCTAGGAGGTGATTGCTGCTTTGGGTTTGTCTCATGGATTTGTTCTGGGCTAGCAGAGGAAGTGTTCAACAGATGGCAGCAGAAAGGGGGAGGTAAGAGTGCTTCCCTTTGGGGGCAGGGTGCTGGAGCTGCTGTTAGGGAGTCTGAAAACATGGAAAACTGCTGACAAAAATGTCTCTGAATTGTGTTTAGGAAAAAGTAAGGGAATCCTGGGAAAAACTGAGAGGAGAGCTGATGTGGGAAGTGGAAAAACTGAGAGTTGCAGAAGAGAAAGGTGGTGAGGCCTTCTCACTGCCATTTAACAGGGGGAAGGATGAGCCAAGAGATAACAGATTTGGTCCTTCCTTCCCTCCTGTGTGCTTTGGCCCTCTGGAAATGAGAAATTAGCTCCAGGAAAAGTCATGGGGAAATGGAGGATTAAAAATGGCAGGAAAGTAGACTGTGGAGAATGAAAAAATCAGTGTTGCTCCTCCTTTACATCTTCAACTTACAAAACAAACCCAAAGGAAAATGGCACTGCGGAGTGGGGACAGAAGGTCTGTAGAAGGGCAGGTGCTGGGTGGAGCGAGGAATAAGGAAGGTGCCAGCAGACAGTCCTCCTGTACAGCTCAGGCTTGGCACTTCTACCCAGTGACCATCTCCTTCCTAAATGTCTTTCAGTGCTAAACCAACAGACTTTGATTTCCTGAAGGTGATTGGGAAGGGCAGCTTTGGCAAGGTGAGCTCTCCCTGCTGTCTGCTGCCCTGCTGTGCAGTGTCTGCTGGCCAGAGGCTCGGGAGGTGGTCTCAGTGGAGGGTGGCATATCAGGTGTCCTGTCGGCTCCCTGTGGCTGCCCTCCCACGGCTTCCCTGCTGTGGCAGTTGTTGGCTGCTTCAGTCACTGATTGGGAATAAGGAGAGTGAGCATTGGCCTTGTGGGGAGCCACGAGGATCCTCTGTCTCCCTGGGGAGGGAGGGAGGCAGCCAGTGCCTGGGCAGCAGCTGGAGCACGAATTGTGTTTCCTTTGGCTGTTGTGCCAGACCCCTGATGCTGTGGGGCAGTGTGGGCAATGGTGACTGAAATACAGACAGTGCACAGCGACGCAACAGAGAATCCCTCTCAAGTTCTTACTGGCAGAATGGGGGCTGCAGCAGTCACAGTGCTGCACTTCACTCTCTGGACTGCTTCAGCTGCTCTGGCTTCCACAGGTTCTTCTTGCGAAGCGGAAACTGGATGGGAAGTACTACGCTGTCAAAGTGCTGCAGAAGAAAATTGTTCTTAATAGGAAAGAGGTGAAGAGAAATGCTTCCTCCACCCACTTCCCCTTCCCCCTCAGGTAAAGCCTTTCCTATTGACTTGCTGCTCTCCTGCTTCCCTGCAGCAAAAGCACATCATGGCGGAGCGCAACGTGCTGCTGAAGAACGTGAAGCATCCCTTCCTGGTGGGCTTGCATTACTCCTTCCAGACCACAGAGAAGCTTTACTTTGTCCTGGACTTTGTTAATGGGGGAGAGGTATGTGGTGGTGTTTGGATCTGGGTCAGCTCATTCTAGGTGGGAGGGATGAAATGACCCTTTCCAGCAGCTGTGGTCAGCTGTGGCAAGTGTATGCAGGACACAAGCATGTACAGAAATGGGAGGTGACTTGTGTGACACTAGGTTAGGTGCCGCTAGGAAGCTGTCTTGTGTGATTTAATCTTGCCAGCTTCACAGCTTAGTGATTTTTCTCTGCTTCCTTTTGACTAGTCTTGGCTTTAGGGGAAGGACCTTGAGTGTTCAGGTTACCTTTCCATTTCTGAGCTACCAAAGAGAAAGGAAGAGGGAGTAAAGGAAGGATAATCCCAGTACTATTTCATGCTCTGTTTTTAAACAAATAAGTGGAGAGCTGAATAAATTGAGATGTAATTTTAATAGCAACAAGCCATTGTTGCTCGATCTGTGTGTGTAATGTTCTCCTTTCCTCCTTGCACGTTTCCAGCTGTTCTTTCACTTGCAAAGGGAACGTTCCTTCCCTGAGCACAGAGCCAGGTTCTATGCTGCTGAAATAGCCAGTGCCCTGGGCTACCTGCACTCCATCAACATTGTCTACAGGTGAGCCTGAAGCCTCTCCTCCTTCTGCCAGAGTTCAAAACAGGGCAAATCACTGACTCAGACCCACTTGGGGAAGCTGAATCAGAGCCCTTGTGGTAGTGACTGCTGGTTTAAGTTGATGCAATTATTTTTTTCTCTTTAAACAGGGATTTGAAACCAGAAAACATCCTCCTGGACTCCCTAGTAAGTGTGCAGCGTTGGCCTTGGCATTCTGCCTGCCTTCTCCCAGCACTGCCCTGAGGCCTGCTGAGCACCTTCTGAGTTTGAAATGCCTCTCTTTGCCAAACAGGGCCACGTTGTGCTGACAGACTTCGGACTCTGCAAGGAGGGGATTGCAAGTTCTGACACCACTGCAACTTTCTGTGGCACACCAGAAGTGCGTTGGCAGCGTCTGTGGGGCGCTTCGGCTAGTGCCGAATGGCTGTTGGCTGTTGCTGATACTGCTGTGACTGGGAGACCAAACCTTGTGCTTTCTGCTGCTGTGATGTCTGACAAGAGTGTCTAACCCAGCAGCTCACAGCTCAAACCCTCATTGACATTTACACTGAAACCCAGTGTGGGTCCTACAGTTGCTCTGTGGTGAGACCCCTGGGGCAGAATCAATGTCTTCTCCTTGCATTTTCCTCTGCTGGTTGGGGAGCACAGGCTTAGGATGGCAGAGAGGCAGTTAGTAGCCAGCTTGCTGGGACCTGTTGCCCCTGCAGCAGTGCAGCAACCTACTGAAAATATGAAAGAAGTCTCACAACAGAGGTGACAAAGTAGTTTGGCAAAACCATGGTGTGGGAATTGTTGTTCCAGTGGGAAAGCCACTGTCCTGCTTGGTCAGTGACCAGCTGGTAAGTGTTTGGTGGGTTTGAAGGACAAGGTAGACTCTTAGCAATGTGTGCTGTGAAGCAGCTTTTCCTGAAGGTGTTCACTGTGATGTGCCCACAGCCTAAGTTTTGCTCCTGTTAGCCTAATGCCCTAAAAGACTTCTTTCTTTCTCTCTCTCTTTCTTTTAGTATCTTGCACCAGAAGTCATTAAGAAGCAGCCCTATGACAACACAGTAGACTGGTGGTGCCTGGGGGCAGTTCTTTATGAAATGCTTTATGGGCTGGTATGTACCTAACATGTGAGGCCAGGGGGGAGCTCTGTCTGCTCTCCTCCTCTATGTGCAGTAACCCTGGAGTGTTCAAGATGCTGAAGTGCTCCACTCGAGTGCTTGGACAGTTTGCCTTGCCCAGCACAGCAGCTGCTGCTCTCACTCGGATTTTACCTTACCTCTTGATGGCTGAGATTTGCTTTGCACCGAACTGCTCGACATAGCTCTGATGAGGACCTGTAGTCATCACTGAGGGGGACATGAGAGCAAACTGAATCAACAGTGATAGTGCCCAATAAAAACCCAGCTTAGAAGGAGAATTTTGCCAAACACTGGGAAAAGTAAAATTTAAAGGTCATATCCCAGGTTTTTCCCTCACTTTTCCACTTCTTGGTGTAACATTAGAAGAAAAAATGTTACTCTGCTGCCTCTGGTCACCTGCAGTTACTGCAGTAAGAATCTGTTTTGTTGATTCTCTTGAGCTTTGTCCCCTCCCAGGAGGAGAAAGGTTTGGTTTTCCGCTCTTGTGTTCTTTTAGGCAAGTTCAACAGGAGCTTTGAAGCTGGATGGCATCTTTGGCTCCTCAGGAGTGTGAGGATGTGTTGGGAAGGGCAGAGGTGGGTGGGGAAGCCATCAAGTGTAAAGCTCTGGCAGTGCTGATGGCTGAATTAGAAGTTAGCAGAGCACAGAAGAGCCAGCTGGCTTCTGTCCTGTCAGCAGTTTGTATCCCCGCCAATCACCTCCTGATCACACATGAGACTAAACGCTGTGTGGGGCTGCAGACTCAAGTGTGGCTTTCCTTTTCCAGCCTCCTTTCTACTGCCGCGATGTTGCTGAGATGTATGAGAACATTCTCCACAAGCCCCTGGTTCTGCGGCCAGGAATTAGCCTCACAGCCTGGGCCATCCTGGAGGAGCTCCTGGAGAAGGATCGGCAGAGCAGGCTCGGAGCAAGGGAAGATTTTGTACGTGGTGTCCTGGCTTAGCCAGCCCTGCTCCAGCCACAGGGACACCACCCAGCCCATGCGTGCAGCTCGCACAGCTGGAGGCAGGGATCACTGCTGTCTCTGTCTCTCCTTCTCTCTGTGTTTCTTTGAGACACCAGTGTGGTCAGTCCCTGAAAGCTGGGGTGGGAGAGGTGATTGTTGAGGGCTATAAATAGTTAGAGCCTGGCTGCTGCTGTATCTGCCAGTGCAGGAAACAGTTCCTGGTGTGGTAGTCACTGAGGTTGTACGAAGGTAGGTTTCGCTGTTCACGGTGAAGCTGGGAGATGATCAGAAGAAAAGGCTGTTCCTGGCCATAGTTTCACTGCCTGCATGGAAAGCAGTCCTTAGATAAAGAGGAGCAGCAGCACCATGAAAATAGCACATTTGGGGGTTCTCTGAGCCTTGAAGTGATGGCAGACCTTCGTCCGAACAGATCTGTTGCTGCACCAGGAAATAATCTGCTTTAGAAAAGCTAACAAAACTTGAAGGCAGGAGCAGAGATACCACAGAAAACATTCTACCTCTGTGGCAAGCTTCAAGGTGGCTGATTTTAAGGCTTAAAAGTAGAAAATACCTTAAAAGGAAACCAGTTTGTAGGGGCAGATGAACAAATTAATGCCTGTTTTTGCATCAGTAATATTGGAGAGCAATAAAAGTGACAGCAGTACAGCTTGTGCTGCACAGCAGACTGAGTACAGAACCTGAGGGGTTGGCTTCCTTCCATGCATGCAGCCTGAAGCAGGATGGGTTTCTGAAACGCCTAAAACCTGTGTTCCTCTCTGCAGCTTGAAATTCAGAAGCACCCATTCTTTGAATCCCTCAGCTGGACTGACCTCCTTCAGAAGAAGATTCCACCACCATTTAATCCCAACGTGGTAGGTGCCTGGTGCTGTTCTAGCCCCTGCCTGCCAGGTTTCTGTGGATCAGGACTGATGTATTTGCAAAGAACAAATGTATGGGAGTGGTGAGGTGTGGGAGCCGCTGTGCTGGCTTTGGAGCAGTCCCACTTCTGAGCAGTGATAGCAGAGCTTTTCCTCACTGAAAGCTCGGTTTGACACCTCTCTGCTTCCTCTGCTCCTTCCTGTCANTAGCCTCAAACCAGCACAGCCTGACTATTCCTTTGGGGTCTGAAGATGAGCACACAGACAGCCTCTGTATTTGAAGGCTCGCCAAAAGTCTGATTTCTCACTCTTGTAGTTACTCACCCTCACTTGCAGCTTTTCTTCATTCTCTCATCCACTTAAATTGTGTCAACCTGTGACTGCTTGTCCAAAACTCAAGAGGAGGTGGAGAGGAAGTCCTTCCTAAAGTCACGTCAGAGTCACATCAGCTTTAGTGGAGTCCATGTCAGTTCAGTGAAGAGCAAACCTTATCTGGCCTCTCTGTGACTCACTGTCCCTCTACTTTAGATCTGGGAAGCTAATCTGTCACAGCAGTACTGCTGCTGGCATTCAACACTTGAACTATCAGTGATTAAAAAAGGAGAGGGTTTGGTGTGGTTTGGCTTTTGGGCTGTGGTTTGAGATTGTTCAGTTGGTTTGGGGTTGTTTGGAGTGTCTTGGGTTTGGGGTGGGTTGGTTGTTTTTTGGTTGGGTCATGGTTTGGGGCTGTTTAGTTGTTTTGGGTGGTTTTGTTTGGGCTGTGTCTTGGTTTTGGGGTTGGTTTGGTGGATTTTTTTTTTTTTTGGTTGTTGTTGGGTTGTGGTTTGGGGTTCTTTAGTTGTTTTGGGGGTTTTTGGCTGGTCGGCTTTTTTAGGGACTGTGTATGTTAGTTCCTGTATCTCCCATTTGGAAAAAAAGGCTATTTCTGCACATTTCTTAGGTTGGTCAGATTGTAACTGTGCAGGCTTTGGCCTGACCTCCAGCCTCAAAGAACCAGGCAGGCTTTTAATAGCTGTTCTCAGGGATGCTGTGCTGAGCTGCCCTAAATTCTGGGGCTGGGTGGGAAAGAACACTGTGAGGCAGAGAGCCTCGAGTGTTAAATGTGACATCCAGAGGACAAGTTGGAGGCACAGTGCTAATGCAGCAGCTGATGGATCTCTCTGGTTTCTAGGTCGGGCCAGATGATATTGGGAATTTCGATGCAGTGTTTACAGAAGAAATGGTCCCGTACTCGGTCTGCGTCTCCTCCGATTACAGCATCGTCAACGCCAGCGTGCTGGAGGCAGACGATGCCTTCCTCGGGTTCTCTTACGCCCCCCCATCTGAGGACATCTTCTCCTAGGGATGGGGGAGGCAGCAGAGTCTGGGAAGCCTTAAGGTGAACTGCACCCTCGGGGCTATGGACTCCTTCCAGACTAGCTCAACTAATGCCTGATTTTGGGTGTAGGTTTCAAACCTATGAACAAAGCTTCTCTGCTGTATAGGAGGAATTTGGGCATTCTGGATGGCTTCCCTTGGGGGCTGGGCTGTTTGTTCCTGCTGCAGGCAGTATTTTTTTAACCCCTTAAAAAGCATTCTCTAGGTATTTTTTAAGCAAAAACACTGACTGTTCTCCTCAGTCCCTTTAAGTTTACATCCCTACCTACCTGAGACCTGGCTGGCACAAACAGCAGCAAATTTAGTAACCTTCAGAACGCTTTTGTACCTATTTACAGTGACTTTGTGCTTGAATTGTAACTATGCAAACTGTCTTTTGTATATCCTGGTCTAAAAAAGGTCAATATTTTCCCTGTTCTATCAGTTTGAGGCATATATCAATTTACGTGCCAGCACTTAAATGAGCGGTTAATAAGAGTTGAGACTGAGATTCTGAAAGGACTTCCACAGAAGGAAGAATTGATCACATCAAACTGGATTCTTGCTCTCGCTGAAGCACTGTCTGCTCACTGGATGACCTGAGAGATGGGGGTTACTGCAGGCAAGGATGGAACAAATTGACTGGGTTGATTTGATGAGATCGCTGATGGTGTGTTTGACTTTTCCTTCCTCCCTCAGATAAACACATCTATATTTCAACCACATTAAAAATATTTTTGGTTAAAACTCTGCTTTTCCAAAGAGATAATATGCAATAATCGCTGTTACTTTGAGAGGCTCTTTTGCTCTGACCTTTTGGGGGTAGCTGGTGAGGGGATCATGCCAAATAGTTGGGATTTTTCTCATAGATTTACAATTTGAAACACTAATCTGTCCCAAATTGATCATTAGTTCAGCACTCATAGCTACTTGGCTTTGTGTTCCAGTTCGCACCACTTTAAAACCTTCACTTGGGGAGATAAACCTGCAAAGGAGGCTGATCATTTAAAAATGTGAAATCTAATCTCTCTCTCTCTCCTACACTTGTGTGGACAAACTGCTACATCTGAGCAGTTTCTGTTTCTGGAAATCTTTGTCTTTTTAAACAATGCAAACATCGACTGCAGTTCCAGTGTGTAAAGGTCTCTCACAGTAGTACTTTTGTAAAATATATATATATATAAAACTTGTAAATAACAACTTATTTTTGTCTGTTACTTCAAAACTGTTCTGTGTGTTTTGTTCATAAATCCATTGCTAAATGCCTTGGTTTGAGAGAAGTCTGGTAAGAGACCGATGAGTAGCCATAATGTGTAAATCATCTCACCTTTGCCAAGAGAGCTGTCCAAGAGAAATGCAGCTAAAAATCGAGACCATTGGGTAAAAGAGTCAGGCCATAGCTCTGGAAATTCACGTTATAGGGCTCATTTTCCGTAGTGCTGCCCTGTGAAATTGAGAGGTGCCCATGGAGTTGTGGAGGCTCAACCTTCACTCTTTCTGCTGCCGCAAGCTTGCCTCGTGGATTGGTTCACATCAGGACTGCCAAAGATGACAGCCTCTGTCTCCACCCTCAGGCAGTAAGCCTCACACCGCTGCCTCTGTGCTCTTGTTCAGCACCTCTGCATTTCGTGGTGACTGGTTTCAGAGTCGGATGGTGAGGTTCAGAGGGCAGTGCCCCTTCACCCAGCGCTGAACTGCAAAGTGAAAGCTGAAGCCCTGGTTGTGTAAAGCCTGCACAGGAGATGGTTGAAGAACCTACACAGGAACCACCTGCGCTACTCCCTTCCTGTTTTGGCAGATAGGTAATAACGGGAGGTGAAATTTATCCCTTGATGACTAATGCAGTTTGTTTTTTTCTTGTCTATAGTGCAGGGGGATTGTTCCCAGCCAGAGAGGTGCATCCAAAGCCTGTGAGGAGCAGGTGTTCTCTCCTGGTGCTGTGGAGGCAAAGGGAATGGTGAGCTGAAACACAACAGAAAAAGAGCTTGGAGGTGGCGTCCTGGGGGTGAGTGTGCAGGTGGTTGGCATGCTGCAGGCAGCAGCTGAAGGTGCAGTGTTCATTAATGAAAGGCAGAAAGTGCATTGATATTGTCTTTTAGTGCTCTCTGTAGTGTCAGGGCATGACCCTTTGCTAGGGACCTGCCTAGGGGACACCCACAGGCTGTGTGCTTAGCGGGCATCCCCTGTCAGAGGTTGTGCTCCCCAGGAAAGGCTCCTGTCCAGAGCCCAGAGACTTGCTTTGAGTTCTGCAGAAACGGGCTAGGGGAGAAAGGAAAACCCCAGCACCCTGTCAGCTCAGCAGCAGGTTATACACAGTACAAATTACAAAGGTTGTGCTTTGTAACTCTTCATGTGTATCTTTGTATGGGTGCTCCATCGTTCACTGTACTATTACCCAATTCCTTACACTCAGGTGCTGCTGCCTTCAGATGTCATTTTCCCCCTGGAGGTGTGGATTTCAGTATTAAAATCACTGTAGCCTACATAGGGACAGCCCCAGGCATCATCTGCAGAGGCTGACAATGGAATTACCACCATGGATACTGCTCTCAGTCTTTCATTTCCAGTTATTTTAAACTTCTGAATAATTTCCTCAGTCTTGAGAACCTTTCCTTCCCATTGTCCTGCTGTCAGACTTCACTGTGTACCTCACTCAGCCTTAATGGTTTTTAACTCCTCCTGATTGAGGTGGTGTCTGAGGGGCTTGTGCAGCTGGGGCTAAGGGATGGGGCTGGGGTTTCGGGGAGGGAAAGGCCTCGTTTGGGGCTGGGGTTTCGGGGAGGGAAAGGCCTCGTTTGGGGCTGGGGTTTCGGGGAGGGAAAGGCCTCGTCTGGGCCCTGGTGCAGCTCTCAGGGGCCTGGCAGCAGTGTCTGAGGGGCAGCTCCGGAGCCTTTACCCCCTCAGGCTGTGCTGCTGCCTTCCCCTGGGCCTGACCCCCAGCTGGGCTGAGCTGCCCCCCCCCCGGGACTGTCCTGAGTGGTGTCCTTTGAGCCTGGGGAAGGTAGGACCCAGGGAAGTAGCAGGGATCTGTTAGTTTCCTTCATGGCCTCTTGCTGGCACTGCAGGGTGCAGCAGTAATTGTGTGGAGCAATCCTAAAGGAACAGCAACACAATTCCTACTACAAATTTTCTTTTGACTTGTGCTTAAATTGTGATGCTTAAGGGCACCCAATGTGGCTGCCAGCCCCCAGCAGGCTTCTCCAGCACTGCTGCTCTGGGCTCCTTCATCTGCTGTGGGCTTTGCTCACTCCTCAGCCCTTGTCTGTCTGCTCCTTACTAGATAGCTGAACTTATTTTTGAAGATTTAAGTGGCATTTCGTGTTGGTCACCTCCACAGAGGACAAAGGACACTCTGTAGAAGATGGCAAAGTAGAGATTTAGCTACAAAATACCAGTTCTGGCCTGAGGAATTCTCCCTCAAAGTTCAGCTAGGGAAGCTAGCTGAAGCTAGGGTACAAGATTTTACTTCAAATGTAAGCTTTAGTTTCATGGGGTTAGGAAGCTGGGCATTAATCCCCTGAGGAAACACCAGAGCATTCCTCAGGACTTTACTTTGGGAATGTTGTATGCACCAGCCATTGGAAAGAGCCTTAGAACAGTGACACTTGAACCCCTCCAAAGGACTGCAGTTTGAAACAGTTTAATTTTGATGCTGTAGAGCTTTGTTACTAGATCCTTTGGTTACTATCAGAACGTGGCCAGTTCTAACATCACTTCCTTGCAGTTTAGTCAAACACTCTGCTAGACCCAAGGACCTTTCCTGGAAGATGCATTGTGAAATCCAGCAAATGAGGGAAGTTGCTCTCGTTTACCTCGACAGAAGTGGAGGCCTTCAGAAATTCGTGCAGGACTGCAGAAAATACAATGGTATTACTCAGGAGATCTTCTGTCACACTGCTAAGTACAGTCTGGTACTTTTATCTAAGGTGCTTTTTGCCTCTCCAGACTCCAAGCAAAGTTATGCTGTTTATCGTTTCACCATCTCAGTAAATCCCTCTGACATTGCTGAATTAGATGCAGCTTTTGGGAACTACATCCTTCATCAGCCCCTCCAAGCTGCCCAAGTTTTCCAGTCAGTGAGTATACAGGGAGAGAGTAGGCAGAAGTACATCTTCTCTCTTTCAGCCAGCGTTTCCATTCTAAAAGGAAGCTCTCTTTCAATCACAGGTCTGTTTCATAGCCATTAAGACATTGTCATTAATTGAACAGCTGCAGACAGAGGCCCAGGTGAGTCTGCATTCTTTTCATTTAGAGCTTCCATCTTTTCAGTATGGGGAAGTAGTGACAAATATTTTTGCCTCTGATTGCAGCTGTAAGTCCCCAACCATACTGCAAGGGGTTTGAGGTAATTAATATGAAACCAAGTAATTTACACTTCATCCATTGGGGGATTCTTTTTCTATTAGCTCTTTCTCAAACATGTTTGTCCATGTAAGCAAAGCAATTTATTTATGCCATTAATGTCCTTGTGTCTCCTGTCAGATCAGCATCCTGCTGAAACCAACACACTTGCCACCTTTACCAAGCTACGTTCTGAGCCTGTCTGCATTTCCCCTCAATTACACATCTCAGAGATTTTACATGGCTGAAGGAATAGCCATTGCAATGGGAACTGTAACAAAATACACCCAGGGAGCAAGATTCCTTTGTTCTGAGGAAACCTGTCCACTTTCTGAAGGTACTTAGAGAATCCCTACTGTTTCCAAGGCTTTTTAGTAATTTTGAATAACTTATCAGAGATTTTTAAAGGCCTTTTCCTGTGCAGTCTCATTGCTGTAATGGTCACAGCATGATGATTTTTTATTAATGGTAGGCAGTGGAACTTGCCAGTGGTTGCTCAGTGCCATTAAGTGTTTTAGGAGCACAGCTCTGCCAGCAATCAATTTCCCTACTGCTAAAGATAGTTGATGTGAGAAGAGAGATATTGCCAGTGTCATTTAATAAATTACCAGAAAATTAAAAAAGCTAAACTAGGAGAACACTTTTTTTCCTGGAAGCTGTTTCTGTCTCTGTAGAAGCAGCACACCATGGTATGTTGAAGTGACTGGCAAAGGCTGCTAGCACAGAGCAGGTTTGCTTTAAGGAGCAGCTGGCTTCTGTGGAACTACTTTAGAGTAGTATGATGAGGTGCTTGAGTTGTTGCAGGGTTAGGTCTTAAGTACTTCTACAGCTGTTTTGTTTTCTTCTTCCTGTAACAGAGAGCAGAACTTCATGAAAGAGAAATGAAATCCCAAAGCTAGGAGCCTTCAGAATAAATCCCAGACATGTCTTCATGAGGGCACTTACCTCTAGTAACAAATATCCATGTCCCCTGTCATCTGCACGCCAGGCAGAAGCAGCAGGGGCTGGTTCCTGCTGCTGAGCCAGGCCAAGTGTTCTGCTGGGGAATTCTGCCTTCTGCAGGCCCTGCAATCAGAGACACAGACCCTGTCATAGCTCAGCTGGGGACACACAGGGGAAAAGGGGGAATGTCACTGTCCCACCAGCTTAACCACTTCCTCGTGGGAACCTTCAAACGAAAGCCAAGTCCTCATGTCAAGCACTTGGTAAATTCTCTTCCTTTAACTTTTTTTTTAGGGTTTAGGTACATAAGAGTGCATCTGCCTGGAGCTACAGAGTCTGCCACAGTGAGGAGTGATTTTGTGTGCAGTTTGTGTTCTTCACCCCTGCAGGAAGACATGAAATATAGAGTCCTTGGTGGTAGGATCTGTGTGGTTGTATTTTTAGACCTGGTGGCAGGATCTGTGTAGCTTTAATTTTAGATCTGTTACTTTCCTACTTGTTGCACAAGTCAACCAAGGGGTTAAGAGGAAAAACCTCCAGAACACAGCAGTCCTTTTAAAAGTGAACCCTCCAACCTGTGCTGCTTTCAGAACTAACCTTTTCTCTGCCTTTATTTTGAAAGATAAACAAATAGTTGAAATGATTGATGCCAAAGTTCTTAATGCTCTGAAGGGATGTTCCAGTGATCAGTCACACTTTAGGATCCAGACATTTACAGTTTTCTTGAGAGGTAAGCTGAGCTTGGGGGTTCTGTCAAAAACCTTTGGAGCTGACCTGTAATAATCCCTTGCATTTTCTGTATGGATCTGTTTCTCTGGGTGAAATGGTGCAAGCCATCATTTGTAGTGCAGTTCTTTAATAAAACTGGGGAAAGACTAAAGAGTATCCACAGGATTGAAGAGCACACAGGGCAAAGCTGTTTTACACCTGGAAATTAAATGCCCTGCCCAGCTCTGCAGTGACCCATTCTAACTGTCTTGGTTTTGTCTCCTTTCTACTTCCTTTGGCTAAACTGTTTCATACCAACTTCATGCATTTTAAACACCCTTCCTCCATCCAGCTGTTTCTACATTCCATCAGGATTTTTGGCTTCTACACCCCCCACCTTCCACGATTTCTAATAGGAGTATCCCACTAAAATCACAACCAACATCTTTCCCTTTGTTCTCTTGAAAAGCTGCTCCAAAAGCCTATGGAATTATGGTTCATTTCTTGAGAACTAGAGTTAGGAACAGGTAATAATAATAAACAACTTATGAACCAGAATCTAGGAGGGAATCCTGCAAGTGACCTTCACTTTAGGGCATCATGAAGCTGGCCTGGCATCCAGCTCTTATTTTCTGTAATTGAAGAATAAAATGGAACTGCTTAACATTGTGAGCTTTCCTGACTGTGTCTTTCAAACTGGTTTAAGGCCCCAGCACCTCTGCCCCCCACCCTTTCAATTTCTAGATGAGCTGGCCAGCAAGATGACACTAGGAAACCAGTACAAGATCATTGGAATCCCAGCTTGTGTGCAGAATGGCTTGCAGGGGACAGCATGCATAGAAGTCAGCAGTGCACAGCTCAGTGAGCCAGGGGGTAAGGAAATGTTGACTGAAGTAGCTGGGCAGCCTTTGGAAGAGAATCTTGAGAACTGGTCTCTTCTGTGATCCAGGGGTCCAGATTACAAACCCATTCTGGGGGCTCTGTCTGAAATGGATATTACTGTTACTGGAGACTATCTTCTACTGCCCACTTTCCATGCACTGGGGAACCACAGAGCTCTCTACTGCAGTCCTTCAACTTCTCCTGCCCAGGGGAAGGGACTTGAAAACCTTCCATTAAATGAACCTGGTATTTCAGTTATTCCTTTCTTGCAGTTTCAGCAGATCATGTCTGCTACTTTTACTACTAAAAGTTGTGTTAAGCACAAACTTAGGGTGTAGACATCTGATAAAGTACTTTTAAGTTTTTTCTCTTCTTTTTTCAACTAGACCCTTGGTTGGTTCTAATGTACCTGCAGAGCTCTCCTGGGAAGTGTCTTAACTTGTGTCTTGTCCTCACTAGGTCCTTCTTTTGTCAGTGACAGTTTTAAGCGTCTGCTCTGGCTGACTTCAGCTTCCTGCTGGAGCTTTTCTGCTGTCCTTGCCAGTGTCTTTGCCTCTCAAGTTGTTCCACCAGGTACTTACAACACTCTGAAGCTTGCCATACTGCTGAGCCTAGTGCAGACAAGTGAAAAAGACAGTGCAGATTACCTGGACCTGTTGGTTGTGACAAGTGACACACTGGTCATTGATAGGTAAAGAGATGCTTTATTTTCACACAAATGAGAGTTAAAACCATGAGGTTTTAAAAGAGAACAGGATCTGTCTTACATGCAAAGCTGAAGAGAGCAGGTTAAAAAGACTGTTCAGGGCCTTAACTTTACTAAAACACCCAGGTCTTACCCCAGGACACTTTTTATATCAAGTGATAAATCTAGATCAGAACTTCACTAACAGTGAACCCCTTAACACTCTGGTAGTGATCTCAGCTCTGCTTAGTAGAGCTCCAACAAAATGTTCTAACATCAGAACTGCAGCCTGTCCCAGAAGCTGCTAATGACAAAGGCTTGTCCAATCTTGTGTTACTTTAAGCCTTTCCATCAGCACCTCCCAGCTATCAGCACTTTCAGTTAATAAGCAGTATGTAAATACTTAATTTTTTTCTCACTCTCAAAAACTACACTGATAAGGTATCAGAAGTCCTGCACACCTTTACACATGCCTTTACATCCAGCTGTTGGTGCCCTGTTGGTTCAGCCTTAGTACAGAGAAATGTCATTGTAGAGTAGTAAGCACAGTATGAAGCTTTGCATAAGCCAAGGGGACAGTTTCTGACAGTGATTTAATCCTCCAGGCTTCTGAATTACAGCCTCTGTCTCCTGCCTCGTGGCATACGGCACCCACCGTCCAGTGACATCTTCCCTTCTGTGTCCAAAGACAAGCATGGGACTGGAAGTGCCAGCATCCAGGCCAGCAGTGCTGTGCTGGCCCAGGGTGGTGTCTGTTACATAGGAGACCTGGCCTCACACAGAAAGGATAAACTGGAACTTCTGCAGGCTGGTAATCCCACACCTAACAACAGCTCAGGGGACAGAACAGAGCTGGGTTCGGGCCTCAGCTTATGTGAAAAATCTCTTCATTTTTGTGAGCTTGTAAGAAAGAAGCCAAGGTCCTGTAAGGTGACATTTGCCACAGAGGCTCCACTGCAGAGAGCCACCACTGTCACAGTTCAGTAACACCTAATGGGGACTGGTTTCAGGTAGTGAGAGACTAGAATTGGTAGTAAAACTGAAGATGTGACTGATGTGTCTTGTCCTGTCCTAGTGCTAGAAAGCAGAAGCACAACAGTGTTCATTCCTGGGAAGAAGTATGGAGAAGAGGCTGACCAGCAACTTACTGTCTCAGTTCAGACCAATTTTTGGTCTTATGTAGATGTGGATTCTTCCTCAAAGAAACACCCCTCAAAGGATAACTTGTTCCTTGGACAGATGGTAAAGCACACACCTTGTGAGGACAGTCACTTCTGTTTGTGGTCACTTCAACTTGGAGAATGCAAACAACCCATTATGGTTTGTTAGTATTGCCCCAAGAGTCACAACTTCAGTGGCTTTCCCCAAAGCAGAATCCTTTTCCTCAGAACAGCTTTCAACAGTTACTGCTGAAGCAGTTCACT
The DNA here is from genome assembly GCA_013399055.1 of Ramphastos sulfuratus. NCBI lineage: Eukaryota > Metazoa > Chordata > Aves > Piciformes > Ramphastidae > Ramphastos > Ramphastos sulfuratus. The sequence continues at coordinate 66,697 of WBNM01017520.1, read as the reverse complement.
GCATCCATTACAGGCAGTTCATGAGGCAGTCTTGCAGGACTCCCTCTGGATGCTCAACATTTCTGCCATGGTTCTACAAGGCCAAAGTAATAATTTGCTTTCTCTGGGTCTTCTCTTTAGGACATGAGTTTGGTTCCATCTAACCTTGTAGATAGTTTTGGGCTTCTGCTCTACGATGAGTTTCCTGCGTGTCAAGTGGCTGCTGCTCTTCTGCATCATACTCTGAAGAGAGCCATGAATCCTGAAGCCTTGCTGTACAAAGTCTCACAGCAGTTCAGAACACAGGACTACCAGGAGGTAACACACACCAACCCCACCAGCTGGGAATGTGGCACACCTGGAAAGATCATGCTGCTCTGGGATCAGAAAGCTCTCTGCAGTACCCACTCCTGAGCAGAACTTTACCATCAGTAATAAAAGTGAATAGTCTGCTCTGAAGTCAGTGTTTTCTAGGATCATTACAGATGATTCCTATTAGTAGTATCTGAGATCTACCCCTGCACACAGCTGAGTGCTGACAGCTGTCTTTTACTGCTGGAATATATTGTTCAAGGGATACTACTATGCCACTGCTGTGTTAAAAGGTGTGGAAAATGTTTTGAATCACAGAATGGTTTAGGTTGGAAGGGACCTCAAAGCTCGTCCAGTTCCAACCCCCCTGCCATGGGCAGGGACACCTCCCACTAGAACAGATTGCTCAAGGCCTCATCCAGCCTGGCCTTGAACACCTCCCTGGGCAACCTGTGTAAATAGTTGCTCCCAAGCCTTCCAGATACTGGAAGCCTACTAGAAGGTCTCCTCAAAATGCTTGACTGGAAAATAAAAGCTTACATCTCTCCTTCTCTAGTTCATTTTGTTTTCTAGGAATCTTCAGGTGGAACTGAGTCCAGAAGCAGAAAGCCTCATTCAGGGCTATTACCTTGCCAGCCGCAGAGTGAGGAGAGATTCTGTCCATGGAGCCACCTTATCAGCATCTGCACTGAAAACTCTGTAAGTCCTGCTCTGCACAGCAAGCAGCTGCTTGTCAAACTGAAATTGTGCTAAGCTGCTCAAGAGCTTCAGAAACAAAAACCTAGACAAGACTAAGTTCTAAGAGAGTCAAGGGTAAAGAATCTTTTACCTTTCAGGTAAAAGATTTACCATTTAATTTACCTTTTAGGATTATTTATTCATGGTGGAAAAAAAGTTTAAAGAACTCTGCCAGGGAAAAAAAAATTAAAAATCACTATTAAAGCTATCTAGGAAAAAAAAAAAAAAAAAGGATTTACATTGCACAGCTTTGTATTATGCAAGCAAAAAAGGCACTAACAACAAATACTGCACCAAGGTCCACTGCTCAGCATTTGTGAGAGATGTACAAGTATGGAAACCCCTCACTCCAGTGTGATTTACAGACACCTAATTCCATATGGAATGCCATACTGCATTCACAGCTGCAGTGTTTGCTTCCTGACATGCTTGTGTTCATCTCTAGGATGTCACTGGCTAAGGCTCACACTAAGCTCAGCCTGAGAAGGAAGGTTCTCGAGGAAGATGCTTTGATTGCCATCTTGTTACTGGAGTCATCTCTTACCCTCAAACATGGTAAGTAACAGACTCAACCTTCACTCATGGGTACCTTGTGTTTGTATTTTATCAGTTGGCTGCAGTCATAGTTCATCTGCAATCAGTCTAGAATGTCCCCTGGTGAAGCCCACACCAGGAGTAGCTTACCCACAGTCTCCATGCTGTCTGTAGATCACCAGGCCATGGGCCAACACCACGGCTCCATCCCTTCTGCTGACTGAGGCATTGCTCCACTCACATCAGTCCAGGTTAAACTACAGACAGATTTCCCTCCCTGGGGAACAGAGACAAGGGTTGGGGGTTTATTTATCTAGAATCCCAGTCAGTCTCTTCAACACAGTCTGGCAGCCAGGCAAGAATCAGGCTGGAACACTTGGAGATGGCACCATACAGGTTTGTGCCACAGCTTTTGTCCTAGCAGCATCAAACCTTCAGCACATCTCAATTTGTCCTTTGCTCAGGCAAGTCTGCACTGTGCATAGCTCCAAATCCTGTCTTTCCCTGTGACCTCAGTGATGAGAGCTCCCTGCAGCAGAGGGACATGTACCTCATGCAGTGCCACCACCAGCTGCACCAGTTCGTTGCTGCCTATGGCCCAGGGATTCCCATCAGCGCTCCCGAGGAGTGACAGCTCCACGCCGTGAGCAAAGCCTGAGGCTACAGCTCTGAGAGGCTGCAGTTCCTCGTTGTGTACTTCTGGAGTCCTTAGGATTTTTAAGGCTGTTCAGTGCTGTTTTTACTAAGGAGCAAAGCAAAGCTGACAAGAACTAGCTAAAAGTTCTGCGACAGTGCTGTCCGAAGTGACGGAGGCAGCTTCAGACCAGTTGCAGCCTGAACCCACAACCTTTCTGGCTCCCACTGCTCATCCACAGCACAGTGAGGAGTGAAGCAGGGTTTTCAGTAAGACTAAAACTGCTGATTAACACAGGAGTTGAGACTAAATAGTTTTCTTTCAGCTACTTGAATGCTGCAGTTGCCACCATTGCTCCTTTTCAAATGCATCACCACGTGAGGGGTGTGTAGTTCTAAGCAGATTAAAGCTGTTGTGCTGGTGGAAGGCAGCTTTCTCAAAGTACTCATGCTCTCCAAGTTGGGACCTGGAGCCAAGGGCCACCACCCTGCTTGATGTTCTGTGTCCTAGTTTTATCACAGCAACACAGTGCTAAATGTCAGTGTGCTCCTGCAAGCTGGAAACCCCCACTGTTTCCACAGGACTTTCTGCAGACCACAGGGGATAGCAACTCCACAGGAAAGGGAAAAGAGGTTGATATTAGACAACCTGGCAGGCAGGCAAAATCCAAGATTTCATTCATGTCCACACTGCCTCAGTAAATAGAAAAGCTGCCACCACTAGCACTGTAAGCACTCATTTAGACAGGCTAACACAAGTTCTGCTGCCTGTATTAATCCTGAGTTACTCAGTTTGGGTCAATTTATTTGATACATTTAAACACTCGTAGTAAGTTCTAGGAGGGTCCACAAGGCCACTTCTCTTGTGAGTGGCACTCACCTGAACGTCTTTTGAGGATGATTCACACATTTTCAAACAGCCTTGCACTGAATCAAGCAGTGCTGAGGAGCAGGAAGGGCCATGGCCAAGTGCTTCACAACTCCACGTTTCAGCTGGAGTCTTTCAGCTAACAACAAAAAATAATTAAAAAAATCCCAATAGGTTAAGTTTCCTGTAGCCTCAACCCATCTTATACAGTTACTTCCTTTACTGGCATCTCAGATTCAAAGGTACTCATCAAGAACCAGTCAGATGGGTAAACGGCAAAGATTTCATCATCATGCCAGCAGAACAGACCTAGACAGAACTGTGATTTATGATTCTGATGAGCCACTTTAGGAAAATATGGCCTCAGAAAGTGCACCACCCTTTTATCCCTACCCCTCCCAACTTTCTCCCATGGCATTTTAAGCAAAAATAACCAGACTAGTAGCAGCACAAGTGAAGGGCAGCAGAGTCAGTGTCTGGGCAAGAGGCCACACCTCAGTTGAGGCATGCACAGCTGCAGGCAGTAGCAGAAGCAGCCAGCACAGCCCTTCCCCGCTAGGCACATGGCTTACCGGAGTGTCACAGTCCAGACCAACTCACCCTCTCCAACAGCCACGCCTCTAGGAGCCGATGGAGCCTGCTCTTAGGCTGGATGTGTGCACACAAGGCTGGAAGGCAGCGGAGGTCAGCTGCTGGCACAGCACCTTTAAAGGAGTGGTCACCATCAGAACCGCTGGTGGCAAACCGACCTGGGCAAGCCCACTGTAGCTGGCACATCAGATACAAGAGTGCTCATCACAAAATTCAGATGGGTAAACGGCAAAGAATTATCATCATGGTGCCAGCACTCAGGGTCCTGCCCGTACCAGGGCTAGCGTGGTTCTGCCCAGAATTCACGCACCGGGGGAATCCTCCCTTCGGGCCTAAGGCACAGGTCACCTCCCCAGTGCTGGAATCAAGCCCCAGCTGCTTCCCGGCGGTCAGGCTCACTGCCACTGCCACCCTCCCCTCTGGAACGCGTTCGCGCTGACACACCTGGCCAGGGCCAGCAGCGCTGGGGACTGGAACCCAGTTCCTCACTTGAGCCTCTTCCAGCTACCATCTTTTAACTCCTCAAAGCAATGTTCCCCTGGAAAGAGAGCACAGAAACCGCTCTGCCGCTCAGGCGAGATGTTGGGCCCGAGGAGCCACTCCAGGCAAAGGGCGGCAGCAGGCGGGCCAGCCGGTTCGGGCAGCCCCGGGAAGGAGAAAGCGCTGCTGCCGGAGGGCCCGCACGGGCGCCCCGGCGGCCCCACCTACTGTTACGACCAGAGCCTGGAGCGTGCACGGAACAGCTCACACACCGCGGAGCTACCGCCCGCTGCTCCGCTTCCGCGGGTGCTCCACTAACGAACGGCTGCTAAAAGCGGCCGGGTCCCGCAGCACGGGCTTGGCCCGCCCCATCACCTACCCGCGAAACACGGCCGGGCGCAGCTCGGCACTCCGGCAAGGCTGCTCGGCTCCCTGCGGCCGCTGGCGGGATGCCGCTAAATACACAGAGCGACACTGTCCGGCCGCGCTTTACGGCAGCGCTTTACGACAGCGCGGGGCCAGCCTCGCCCTCGGGCGTGGCTACGCGCGCGTACTCCCGCGCTGGGCGGGGCCGGCCGCCGGTGCTCGTCCCGGTCCTGACCCTGGTGCCAGCCGTGTGCCCGGTTCCGGTGCCCGGCGTGGCGGCAGCATGCCGGAGGCCGGTGCAGAGGAGCAGGAGAGTGCCAGCTCCCGCCCTGCGCCTGTCAGGTGCGTCCCGCCCGCGGGCCGCCTCGGCAGCACTCGGCCCCGGGAGCCTTCCACAGCCGCGTCACGGTGCCTCGTCTGCAGCTGGGGCAGGAGAACCGGCGCGGGATCCCGGTAGGAGAACGCGCACTGAATCCGTCCGCCCTGTGAACGCGGAGCGCGGCGGGGCGGGCGAGGGCAGTGGCGGGCGGGGCCTGGGGCCTGGGGCCTGCTGCACCCTCCTTGAGGGGCGGCGGCCGAGGCGCGGGTCGGGGCGTTTGTGGGGCAGTGATGGGATCGAGGCTTCGCTGAGGAGGCTGAGGAGTTTATTCAGTGCAGAGGTGAAGGGGTTAGGACTGATAGGAAAGTCATCAAAACCATCAGGTTTAGAGCAGGCAGGCTCAGAGGATCTCTTGGGACCCTGCGGTGCGTTTCTGGAACAGAGGAGCTCTTGCAGTGGGTGGAGGAAGCGGGTTCCCGAGCCTGCTGTCTTAGCTCTGGAAGTAAAGACATTTACATTTGCAGCTGATGCAGAATAACCTGTCTCAGGGAAAAGAAAAATCCTAACTCATGGACATGGGAGCTCTTAAGTGAAAAGGTTCCATTGGAATTCTGCATTTTCTTGCTGGTCTGTGACCTGCTGCTGAGCTCTCCAGTGGCACACACGTGGCCACATGTCCCCCAGACCTGGTGGGCACAAAATATCTCTGGTGTTTGCTGCACCAGTTCTCTGGTTTCTGAGTGCTGCAAGTACTCCACCTCTATTGCAGGGAAAGTCTGAGTAGAGATCTTCTTCATGCCATCTGTTCTAACCTTTCCATGGTTGTGACCCTTATTTCTACTTGTTTTTCATGGATAAGCAACCATAATCTTTCCACTACAACTAAGGGAAGAAGCCTTTAAAAACTGGGAGGGTGACTGTTTTTTTCTTCCCTTCCTTGTTTCTTTCTGCATTCAGTCCCTTCCAAGTGTATGACTTAAGAGCTTGTGGAGTAACCAGCAGCACTGTGCTAGGTGAGAGTGCAGTGGCTGCAGAGCATCCCCACAGTTAGTGTTCATGTGCACAATTTGTATGTGTTTTGTTTTTATCTTCAGGCCACTGCTCCAGGCAGCAGCTCCATGTTCGGCATCACCATTGAAATCTGCCTGGGGTTTCACTTAACTTTCCCTTGACTTGATGCTGCTTATTTACATACATATCTAGGCCGAGCTCTCTGTGCTTCTGCACTGCTCCTGGGCGTTGTATCAGTCTGAAGTGTAACCTGTGTCTCACACCCTCATCTTCCCAGCAAAGCATTCCTGGAAACCCTTGCTTGCTGTCACTCTTCCATCATACTCAACAACCATCCTCTTTACACTTCCTTCACACCATCTCCTTTTACTGTTTAACAGGATCAGCCTGTTGAAGCTCAGGATGCTGCTGGGGTGGGGGGGTCTTGGGCACTGGATTTGCCGTGGTGTGCTCAGCACCTCTGAAAGACATCAAGTTTGAGACTGAAAAGAGATTGAAAGCAACTGAATTATCTTTCTATATATGTACATAAAGGCTGTTCTCACTAGTAGTGGTGTTTGCCTCTTTCCTAAATGACTTTTTAAAACTTAGCTGGTGAAGTCTTCAGGAAGAAATTACCAGGAGTGCAGGTTCTTAGCATCAGGAACTGTCAGAGATCTTGCAGCTCAATAAAGACATGAAGTCCAGAGAATGAGATTTAATAGTGTGTTCACCTCGGCAGTATCAGGCTACAGGAGCAGTACAGAGCTTACAGACAGACACAGCTGTGTTTAGCTTCAGCTTTTCTTACCCAGCTACAGAGGATGCTGAAAAGTGTGCCATAGATAAGCCATGCTTGGGGCTTGTGTGCTTCAGTGCAGGAACCTGCCAACAGACCAGAGAAATGCCCTGTGGTCTGAGCAGACAAGGGGGCCTGCTGGGGGGACTCTTACACACATTTAAGCCTTGTAACATACAACACAACCCTGTGGGTCTCCACCAGCAGAGCTCTGTGGAGAGCCTGGAGCTGTCACAGGGCTGTGCCTGCAGGAGGCATTTCAGCACACTCACACAAGAGGTGACCAGCATCCATGTGCTCAGGAGCAGCCACCTGCACTGACAGGCATCCACAGGACAGAGCCCTGACCTGGCACTGGTGCCCAGTGGAACTTCCACCATCAGGTCCATGCAGTGAGGGACCCACGTGCAGGACCTTAGTTGCTATTTTCATGTGGGTGTCCACCACTATTCTCAGACTGCCCTTGGCTTTCTATCCCAGCCTTACTGCTCTGTGCTCAGCCAGCACTGCATTGCCCCTTCTCTACTTCTCCACAGTGTGCTGGTTCACCGCCAGTCCCAGAGAGCATGAGGTCATCTGCTCTGTGGTGCCTACCACTGCCTTCTCCTCATCCCCCAGTGCAGATGCCAGCAGTGTGCTCTAGATGAAGCGATGGGATGCCACATGAACTTCACGATGTATTAATGACACTTCAGAATCAATTCCTTCTGCCCTACAAACAGCATGTCAGGAGTTGGTCTGTCTGTAGATACGGTTCTTATATATATATTTAAGGTGTAATAAATAAGAATGCTTTGGAAGCCAGAAGGGAGGTTAGATTTGTGGAGCTGCTGATGTCTCTCCTTGGCTGGTGCCGTCGCCGGGTGCTGAGTGCGTCAGGAACTGTCCCGTGGCACCGATGTACAGCCTGGAGCGCATCGGCCACTTCTGCAGGGGGAGAGACAAGGGCAGAGCTGAGACACAGCTTCAGCTGCTGGGGGCACCATGGCTGCTGCAGTGCCTCACGAGATCCAGCCCCACACAGGGGCTGCTAAGAACTCCATTAAAGGACATCATGGCTGTTTGGTGGCCTCCAGCACTGCCACCTTCTTTTTGCTTGTCGGGTTTCAGGTGGGACAGCTCACCTCCCCCTTCACTGACCACTGCAGCCACCATTGCATTGGGGTCAATTAACTGTTCTTAGAGCTCGAGGTTCTTACCCCAGCAAACAGTCCTGCAGTGAGGGTCAGTGCAGCCCCTGCCCCACTCTTGGGAAGCAGCACTCAGCTCCAGTCTGATGTGGGCAGTTCATTGCTGGAGAGGCAGAGGTTTCCTGGGTGCAGAAATACCTGCAACTGCCAGCACGTTGTTCCTAAAGAGTTCTAAGGGGGCACCTGGGGCAGCAGGCTGGCACCTTTCCTGGAGTAACCAAAGAGAGCTCTACAAACTCGAGGAGTTTAGCACTGCTGTTACCTCTCAGCTCTTCTACTTAGACACAAAGCAGCAGCCTGCTTTCACTTGGAGAGCCTGCCCCACCTCTTTGCTGTTTTTATTTCAGGAGTGTTGTGAATTCAGCACCAGACATCTGAGTTTAAAAACGTTAACTGTATTTTTTGTTCAAACACAACTGCAGTTGGATATTTTACTCTCTCTATTTGTATTTCCTGTGCTTGATGAATGAGTGTGGTTGAAGTCCTTATCTGCTCTGGTTGCCTCATATCCTGAATTTTAAGGGTTTTTTGAGGCCTGTGCTATGATTTATCTGTGACATTTCTGTTCCAGTGCCAGCTGAAAAATTAATTTACTACCAGGAATATTAGAAAGCTTGGTTAGGCTCACAGACTCTTTACAAAACAAATACAGGTAAATGGCACCTAAATAAGGTTAGAAAAAAACTTCTACATAAATCCAGCATTGCCATATTCCAGTAGCCTGGGAAATGTGCATCTGGATCACTTAACTGGGCAATAACTATTTAAAAGCATTTTTCTGCCATGAGTAGTTGGCAGCTGGTAAGGAGTCTTGTAGACCTGTGTCCTGTTGCTCCAACCAAGCAAAGGAACAGGAGATGCTTAGAACTTGCTTTGAAATCCATCACCATTTTCCCCTTAAATTACAGCCCCATCCATATGGATGTAAAGGGTTTGTGTTCTTAACGAGCCTGCTAATCATCTCACTGGCCACAGAGCCTACTCTGACACCCTGCTCTGTAGTGACCAGCACTGTGAACAAGAAGCTCTCTGTGAATTGGTCACTTTATAGAGTTGGAGATTACTTCACAAATTAATCTTAATTAAATCATCCTGGCTCAAAAAAACCCAAAACACCCCAGTGCTGTAACTCACTCCCTGAGAGCAGAGCCAAAGCAAACAGCCCGTGGTGCTGGAGCCCTGTCAGTCACTGGGCAGTGCATCTGAAACCCCTTTCCAGCCCCAGGTCCTCCCTGGGAGCTGTCTCCTCTGCACCACTGGGCTCTATTTTTGACGGAGGGAAGAGCATACAGCAAGCAGACAAAAGAATGCCCCAGAAAAGCACTTGTTCAGGGGGATTAACACGTGGCCAGCCATTAATGTCACCTTGCCTTCCTACTTCAGCAGAAGAGACTGGGCAGGCCCTGCTGTGGCTGTGGTGGCTGCTGTGGGGTGTCCTCTCAGCCACACACATCCCCCCCAGCTGTCTCAAATGGGTTTGAGCACAGCACCAGGGCTGCCAGGCTGGTACCTCTCCGGTGCTGCCTTCTGCCTGCAGTCCCAAGGGACCATGTCCAGTGAGGTTTGGACCTACCCTGCTAGTTGATGTGTGTGTGAAGGCACTGAAGCTGGGGGGACAAAGCCCACTAGTGAGCTCCAGGGCTTCTCCTTCAGGCTCCCAGCACCTAGGTCTGTGGTCAGCCTGGGCAATCTTTTCTTCAGCTGGCTCTGGACAGGTAAATAAGCTTCAAATCTTTAGTTTCATCTAAGTACCTTCAACATCAGTTTGGTTCCTCACAAAGGGAAAGTCAGGTTGGTTGGGGCTCTGAGCAACTTGCTGTATCACAGAATTAGCCAGGCTGGAAAAGACCTTTGAGATCATCAAGTCCAACCTATAACCATCTGTAGTTGCAGATGCCCCTGCTCACTGCAGGGGTTTTGGACTAGATGACTTTTAAAGGTCTCTTCCAACCCAAACCAGCCTGTGATGCTGGCAGGCATTAGAAAAGTCTGTAAGCTCTCCTACCTTGACAGGGTGCAGGTACCCATCCCCTCGCAGGGCACCCAAGCCCTCTCCCGGCGACTCGTCCTCATCCTGAAGGCTGCGAGTGAGGTGTGCGATGTAGGTGGTGGCCAGGAGCAGCACGTCCAGCTTGGAGAGCTTGGTGTCGGGTGGCACGGAGGGCAGAGTCTTCTGCAGCTCCAGGAAGGCATGGCGCAGGGTCTGCACTCGGCTGCGCTCTCGAGCGGCGTTGGCAGCCGCGGGTCTGCCCGGAGGGGCCCCGGGCCGCTGCCCCACCGAAGGCAGGCAGGGGTTGCTGCTGGCAGCAGAAGGCAGCAGGGCATCGGGCTCCGTGCCCGCGCTGCACAGACCCTCGCCGCTCTCAGCTGCGTGCCCACACTCCATCGGGGACTGCCCGGCAGGGAGGCTCCTGCAACCGACAAGAAGAGCTGAGCCGCTCCCCCGCTGCCTGCTTGCAGATGTGGCACCACGCGGGCACAAACGGGTTACATCCTCACACAGACTGGCAGCTGCTGTGGGCGTCTGGGGCAGTGCTACACAGAGCACATTTGTGTGTCACTCGTAACCCAGAGATCCCTCCGAGAACCCAAGTGGTGGTTCCCACAGACAAGCAGCTGCAAACCAGGCTCAGCATGGTTTTAAGGACATCCTCTAACTTCAGAGCTGTTGTCTGGCTTGGGCTGTGGCTGTCTGTGGGTTTACTGTGGAGCTGCAGTCGTGGCTCAGCAGGCTTTAGCTGCTCAGTGCTCCCTGGGTCACAGGAGACTCCAGTCTGCAGGTGCAGCAGGGAGTGGAGATGCAGAGTAAGGGTGAGACTTGGCCCAGGAGTTTCAAGGGCCAGCAGCTGACTTGTGGCTGCCACTCCTCATCTAACTCAAAGTTTCTGTGCTTAGCCTTTATCTTCTACATTCTCAGACTTTTAAATAATCTCCTAAACTGGATTTTGGTCACTGGGGGGCAAGAGAAGCTCTTGGAAACAACATCAAAAAGCTTCATTTGAGCAAAGCTGGAAGTAAGGACCACAAGGTCTTTGCCCAGCTTTGAGAAGAGGCAGTCAACTCTGCCAAAGCTGCCCTAACTCCTGCAGCTCCTTAACCCACACGCCCCAAGAGCAGCGCTCCTCAGCTAGAGCAGTACCTGATCTGCTGGCCTCAGTCGAGCAGCACTTCCAGGGCTCCCAGATCCTGGCTTTCAAGTGTGGGGAGCAGCCCAGCTAGACAGTAAGGGCAAGAACAAGCCATTAAAACTTCTAAATTCATTCAAATACCAGGTAATTAAAAAAAGAAACACCTGTAAATGGCTAAATATACACAAATGAGGCCTTCAGGCACCAGCCAGAGTCCCTCTGTGACTTGAGTCTGATGGTGGCAAAACCCCAGGGAGGACTCTGGCAGTGTCTTGAGGAAATGTTCCTGAGCAATCCTTTTTGCAGCACTCTGCTCTGATGGCATTTAGCAGACATGATCCTTTGGGAGGTTTTGGTGTGATTTCTATGCTCTTTATCAGGCTCACAGTTATCTGCTGTCTTAGACAGCCTGGAATTCTGTGAAACACTCTGAACCAAAGGCAAAAGCTCTTTTCTGCTTTACTGTTGCATAATGACCAATACAACACATCCCATCCACACCAGCTTGTCTGGAGCAAGGGCTGAAAACCAGTCCTTAGCTGAGCTCTTTCCTTAGGCTAAAAAAGGTCCCCTCTGCTTTTTAACCTTGGCATTTTTTTGCTAAGGCACAGTCAGAGCTGGGTGCATTTTAGTGGGGGGAAAAAAAATTAAATAATTATAAAAATGAAATCATTATTGCTACAGGGAATCAGGAAAGCTTAGCAGAATTCTGCTGGTTTATGTTTCTCAGCAGGGCTTCTCCTTTGCCATCCCATCAAATCCCAGTGAAAGGAGGGATTCTTCCCCCACCTCTGGAAGAGCCCAAAGTACCCAGAGATGCAGGCAGCTTGGGTTGGTGTAAGTCCCTGAAGCACAGGAGCAGGGCTGGTTACACTCAGTTTGGGTTTTGCCTTCTGGGTTTGTAAGCAGGTTGAGAACTGGAGGGGCTTTGTGTGACATGCACCACAGACGCACACGTACCTGAAAACCTCATTTCCTTGGGCACTGCTTGGTTCTGGTTCTTGCAGGTTCTGTTTTTGAGCTTCACGCCAACAGCAGATGAAATGCTGGGTCTGGGGGGAAAACAGCAACACTTCAGCTGTGGAAATGAGAGATTTGGTTTGGGATTTCTTCACTGTCACATTTCACATCAAACAACCAAGATCTCTGCAAACTTCATGGTCACCCAAACTTTCAGCTCACCCAAACCTCAGAGTCCCAAAGCTCTGGCTGAAAACTCCACTATGTAAACCGTCTCAGGGCAGCAGCCCATTTCCAGCAGCCTCTAGAACTGAAGAAGCAGGTTTGGTTTTTAAGCTGTCTAGTGAGGTGACCACGGCAAAGGGCACAATGCTCGTTCGAGTCCTGTATTCCCTGTGGATGAAGTGCTCATGAAGGGACCTGCCCACAGAGGCTAGGGGAGGATGGCAAAGGCCAAGGCAGAGTTCCCAGGCTGTGGAGGAATAGGCGAGAGCCTGAGCAGGACTCGCCCGCAGCCGTGTCGGTGGTTCCTGGGGGCAAGCAGTGACGCTCTGCTAGTTTGCATCGCTCTTCCAATGCCTCTGCCCTGCGCACAGCTCCGTGAGCAGCTCAGCAGAACGGTTCTCCGGAGCAGTGGGTCAGGAGCTCTCCGGTGACGCGGGCAGGCGGCCCCGGGGCCGTGGTAACCCCCGGAGGCTCCACAGCAAGCGGGATGGTGGCTGCTGCCCCTCCGTCCCGTCCCGCACCCCGACTCCCCGCCGCTCTCCCGGCCTACGGACGAACTTACCGGCGCGGCTCTGCCCGGCGCAGCCCCCTGCCGCTCCCGGCCGACGCTTATAGCCGGTTCGGGCAGTGGGTGGGTGCGGCGGGGCCGGGTCGCACCTGCCCGCAGGGCCCCCCCGTCAGCCCGGGCGGCACCGACCGCCCCTTCCCGGGCGGGTGGATGGGTCATTAATCACGGAGCTGTCGGGGGAGGCATCGCCTCACGACCCTCCCTCCCTCTCGGCCCGGCACCGGCATCGCCCGGGGGCTGTCCCCGGGGCCGGGCGGAGGAGCCCCCCAGGTCTCCCCGTGCCCGCTGTTTTTCTTGGGATAAAGTAACGTAGCTTGCCGCGGGAGAGAAATTCAATCGCTCGGGCGCCGGGTTCGTGTTAAACCGAGCCCCTTCTGTGCGCCGAGCTGTCCCCGGGCGAGGCTCGGTCTCGCCGCCGCGCGGGGAGCAGGGTCGCGCCCCGGGGACACCGACGGACCGTGAGTCTGAACGGGATGAGAGGTGGTGTAAGAGAACGGGAAGCAACCAGAAACCAGTGACGCTAATGAGAAGGGACAGTCCAAACAAACGGCGAGGGCACGGAGCTGCCCAGACAAGCCCTGCCTGCGGTAACGGACGCGATAAGTCCCGGCCCGGGCGCAGCGGGAAGCGGCGTCTGAGCCGCTGGGTGCTGGGGCCGCAGCCGAGGACGCTAAAGACTTCATCTGTACCCATAACCGCGAGTCCGGGGAAGGGGCGAGCCAGGCGACTGGGGAGCCGGCACCTGCCCCACCGGGGCCCCGCCGTCCGAACTGCCCCGGGGCCGGTGTCCACAGCCCCACCGAGCCGACTCTGCTGGGCAGGGGCCGCGGGACGGTGCGGAAGGCTCCCGGGCTGAGAGGGCAAGAGGAAGCGGCCTCAGGTGTAAGCACTGCTGAACGCACAGCCAGTGCCCGGGGGGTTCTGACTGCTCGTCAGCAGTGCCAGGTTCGGCAGCCTTCACTGTCTGTGCCTTTGGGATGACAGACACAGCACACCCAGAGACACCAGTCCCTTTATTTGTAGGATTGGAGGGAAAAATAACTTAAAAAATCCAGTAACAGCCAGATGTTGAAGTCCTGCAGCTTGTGGCTTTTAGGATTCAGTTTACTTCTGCCGTGGCTTCAGATTCCTCCTCAGCCTACATCAGAGGGGTCAGAGAAGAGAGGTGAGATCTCCATGTCCGAACCAAGCCCCTACTGCCCCCACGTTCCTGTATGCTTTTCAATAGATAAAGGGCTGGGGGCAAGAGGATGGGGCCAGACTCTTTCCAGTGGTTCCCCGTGACAGAAAAAGGGGCAACAGGCACAAACTGGAATCCAGCAGGCTCCATCTGAACGGGAGGAGAAAATTCCGTGACTCTGTGTACCTACTACACACATCCCCAGAATGTGGTCAGAGCAGTACCAATGGGAGGCGTTCAGGCACTGATGTGTTTTTTCCCCCACATTTTGGAACTTTGGACAAAAAGCTGCAGCAGGATTGCAGATGGCTCTGAGAGCATCGGGGTCTTGAGTGATCCCACACCTCCTAGGTCTTGGGAACAGCTTTTGGTGGGGAGAAATACTACTAAGGGTAGACAACGATCAAGTTTGGAACTTGGAGGATGGCTTGTGATTAGCTGGCACAACCCAGTGTGCTTATTACATACTGACTGTAACATTTAAAGGTATTACCATATTGCTAACCACATTACATGCACTGGAGGGACAAAAGGTGACTTTCCCACCCAGTTCTGAATGGCTGCAATATGCTATGGATACCTACAGTGATATTTAATTCCACGAGTAAGGAAATGTGGGCAGAAACTGCTGGTTACAGGTTAAGTTTACAACATCAAAATGTCAACAACTTCTCTGCTCAGGGAGAATTAATAATGGTGTATCCCACTGGAAGGTATTAGGTGTCTTTAAAATAGTTAAGGGATTTGTTAGCTTTTAATTACTTCCTGCCAATATCCATAATTCTCTCTGAATATTCCAAATTCATTTAAAATCCAAGATAAAGTTGCTATTGTTTTTATATCATCAAAAAGAGGGATTAATCCACATTTCATAATCTAGGACTAACTGGCTTGTCTCACTTGGTCCAGGCTGTGTGTAATCCTCAGTGGACCTGAGATGTAGGCTGAAAAGGTATTTAATGTCTGTTTTCCAGTTGCCAAGGTCAAACATCACCTCGTGTGTACAGGGAAAGAGGAAACATCTGTTGGAATAATTTAGTTGGCAAACTGAGAGGGTAGAATTAAAATTCCCTGATTTCTTTGGTCTGATACTAAATTTCAATTAAACAATGCAGGTATTTGTTCACTTGGACAAGATTTCCTCTCTTGCCATGTGGGCACATTTATGCATATCCCTAATTACTGGATCAGCTTTTTCATGCTGTTGGCAGTAGCTGCACTTCCAACAATTAACTCCAAGATTATTTTACCACTGGGGAAGATTACAATCAAACACACACACAGAAACTAGCAGCATTGCAGTACAGTTACTACTGCCAGCTACTCTGCTGCTTTATACCAGAAACTTTCAGAGCAGTAAAGTAGTTCATATGCCATGGTTAAACCCCCTGAAACTGATTTCAGGTTACATTCCCCCTTCATGTGCTTGCTGGTTCAGTAAGGGCTGTACAAGCAACACCCAACAGATGTATGTGACACCACCACATTTTCATAGCAAACCACAGCACATCACCACTGCCTGGGGCTGCAGGCTGTGCTGAGTGCCCAGCAGAAGCAATCACCCCACAAAGCAGCCCTGTGCAGCTGGTAGCTTCCTTCCACAGAACCCAGCAGGAAAAGGGAGCTGTGGCCTCCCCCAGGGGGGGATTGATCATGCTGGATGATGCTGTGTGGGACAGAATACAGTAAGATGCCATTTTCTGCAGAGGAACTCCCCCTCCTTAATGAAAAATTACCTCAATTGATGGAAGAGGGCAGATTTAGACTGGAGATGGGGAAGAAACTCTTGCCACTGAGGGTGGGCAGACACTGGCACAGGTTGCCCAGGGAGGTTGTGGAGCACAGAATGTGATCATGGAGGTGTTCAAAGTCAGGTCGGATGAGGCCTTGAGCACCCTGGGCTGGTGGGAGGTGTCCCTGCCCATGGCAGGGGGTTGGAACTGGATGAGCTTCAAAGGTCCCTTCCAACCCAACCCATTCTGTGAATCTGTGGACACAACTGAGAGCAATGTCTGAGGAACATACCTGAGATTTTGCCTGACTGATTTTTGCCCAGATTCCTGGTAGAGTCTTTCTTTCAACTTTGTGCATCTCAGACAAAACTAAAGCATTTGGTTTTCCTTTTGCAGAGTGAAAGGGAACAGCAGGATAAGTAGTTTCAGAGTCAGCTGCAGAAAACAAAGGAAAAAGGATTACTCCACAATCCCAAGGCAAACCACATCTACTTCATGTTCAGTATGACTGATCATAGGTTCCAGTGTATCTTGTTACAGAAAACACTGTTAAGCCTTAGGGTGAAATGCCTCAGATTTGATAACTGAGAAGGGGAACTGAATGAAGCTATGGGAAGTGCTGTAACCAGGGATGGAGGTGACTTGAAGCAGGTAGCAGAGCTGTGTGAGCAGCACTCCCAGCACACAGCTCCTCCTGCAGTCCTCATCAGGAGACAGGACATGGCCCTTTCCTGCAGCAGTCCCGGCTGAGGCTGACAGCTGAGTGCTGCTCACTTCGTGGCTTCCCAAATAACGGATGTTGAGATTTCATGAGTTAATCGTGGGAGATAAAGGCTCCAAAGCACCTGCCCTGCCCGACTCACTGTGGCAGTTTCTGCTGACAGCAGCCGCCCATCGCACTTTGTAAATGTGGTCATTCCTCACTGGAGTGAGGGGGGGAACCACCACAGGGACTAGTGCTAAAGTGACATTTGCTATTGGAAAAGTTCCATTTCTACCTCTGTCTCAGTCTCACCAGCAGCAAAAGGCTTCTGCTCACTCTGCTTACTGGGAGCTGTTGCCTTGTCCCTTGGAACACTGCAGGTGAGGTTAGGGGGTTGTGTGCTTACAGGGACACTGGCAGGCTGCACTTCCCTTTGTCCTTCTCTCTCTGGGCTTTCTCCTGGCAGCTCTGGAGGCTTTCCAATTCAGTAGGAACTGTCTTTCCACTTTGTTTATTTCTTTCCCATCGAGGGATTCTGTCAAAGAGAACATTCTCTGTCATACCCTCAGCTAACTAAAGGCTGGACAAAGCTGTGTGCTGGCTCTGGACTGGCTGTTTGCAAATCCTCTTTGCTCTTTTGAGTCTTTGGGTATAAAAAGACTTCCAATGTTCACATCCAAGCTGCAAGAGAGGGGTGACACATCTTCATTGAAAGAATACAAGCATCTATTACTTTGACAACTTTCAAGGGCAATAGATGTATTTCAGATCTAGCTAATGTGCAGCAGCTTGCAGAAAGATCTACAGGTGCAGAGATTCAGGTGAAGAGAGAAGCTGCTTATCCCAGCAGTCAAGGAATCTCACAGATCTGTCTCTTTAAGGTTAACTCCACTCTCTTAGGTGCCACAAAGCTTATGCTCTGTGTTTCCTTGGTTGCATCTGCATTTTATGTTAGACCAAATGAAATTTTGGCCCCACACTGCGGTTGGGTTAGAGCCATCCCAAGGCACTGTGATTTCCATTTGTGCACACAGGCTTTGGCTTCTTCGTAGTGCCCAATACACTGTCCTCTCAGACAAGATCAAGTTCTGTAATAATCACTTTTTAAAGACATTTGTTACCATTATCTAGAAAAATAAAAGGTCAGCAGCAGTTTTAGCTCCATCAGCTGCAGAGAAATGCACCATTCCTCACTTGCCATAGATCTCCAAGGCAGTGATGGTGTTGGCACACAAG
Source organism: Ramphastos sulfuratus (assembly GCA_013399055.1). Taxonomy (NCBI): domain Eukaryota; kingdom Metazoa; phylum Chordata; class Aves; order Piciformes; family Ramphastidae; genus Ramphastos; species Ramphastos sulfuratus. The sequence continues at coordinate 49,165 of WBNM01017520.1, read as the reverse complement.
GAGGATCAGTGTATCAGCTGGGGTGGCTCTGGGGCTGGCCGCTGGTTTTCTTTTTTACCTAAAGTTGGTGACTGTACAACAATCCTGTCCCTGTACTTGGGCTCCTGGCAGATGGGGTTCCCTGTAAGGTCCATTCTGCAGAGCTTTGTCCATTTCTTTAATGCCAGCTCCAAGTCCTGCAATTGATACAAAACCAGAACGTTGTGATTGCTTTTCCCCCCCCTCCAGTGTAAAATCCAACAGGGTTGTGATGTGTTCAGCCAGGCCCAGACCCTGCATGCAGAAGTAAGCTCAGAGAGGTTATTCCACATCATTTTTACAGTGGGGTGGGCAGCATTCCCTGAATCTGTCACAACTGCACAGGAGGCATGGTGATGCAGCTGCATAACTGCATTTTTAGGGATACTGGATAGTGACCACTGCACATAAAGCTGAGGAATTCCCAGCCCAGATGTCTGCTAATGCACCCCATGGTCTCGGCGAGCCCTCAGGGTGTCTGGTTAGAGGCTGACAGTCTGTGGAAGAAGAAATACTTTGCAGAGGAAGAACATACTAAAAAGGCTACAAACAGAGCAAGCTCGGCAGGCTGCCTCTCTCTCTCCCAGCAAACCTGCAGCTTGCAGGAGAACGAGAACCTCCCTGCAGATCCGTGGGTGGTCAGAGGCTGGCTCCAGCCCTGACACTGACATACACCTTTCTCCATCTGAGTGTCTGCTTACCCAAGGGCAGTGTGACCTCAAGCAGACCACTTTTGTCTTTTAAGTACAATAAATTCAAGGTAAAGGGATGCAAAGCTGAGCAGACTGGACCTCTCCTCTCAGACACCAGCTTGCTGATTTCCTTCTCCAAATTTCACTTCACTTCTTGACAGGCTTCCTTCTGTGTGTGGAAAGCTTAAGGAGAGGTTTAAAATCTGTGTGAACAAGGGAGGAGAGAGAATTTGTCTTCCACGATTGTAGTCATTTGCAAAGGATCTACTAATCCTGACATGACAGGTTCTCAAAAGCAAAAGCCTGTGGAATTTTGTAGCTGGAAGCCAACAGAGCAGCATGGAGTGATGCAGGCACCTCTTGGCTCCTTCAGCCTCAGCAATTCACCTGGGTAATGCAAGCAGGGAGAGCTCTGGTGTTGCAGGCTCTGCTCCCTTCAGAACAATGAGATGGAAGAGGAAGCAGCAGCACAGCCTCACCCCTCCAAACCATCTCATTTTTGTTGTGCTGACGGGAGGGTGATAGCATCCATTGTCATCCAGTGACTGTGATGTCTTTGCAGAAGAATGGAGAGACAAAGTCTGGTTCTGTGAGGAGCAGCACTGATAAAACAGTGGTCTGAAGACCACTCCCCATGAGATGATGTTGATCCATCTCATGGTGTGACAAGAGAGCTCTACTAGCAGGCACCAGAGCAGCGGTGTGGCAGCCCTGCGGGTTAGGTGCTAACGGTCACAAACACAGCAGTTTAGGGCAGAAGCCCTTCAGGCTGGGCTGGTTAACAAAGAAATGGCATCGAGCAAGTGAGTTTGTTTATTCTTTGTGCATTCAGACATTGCCACTGAGATCTGTGCTGTGGTCACAGCTTCACTAGAAAGATTTTTTGGCATAGTAGTTTGCAGCACCAAGTTGCTGTTGCTGAAATGAAATGTCTGGTTTAGCTGTGGTGAATGTACAGAGGGCGTCCTGTAGGTTTTTGTTAGCTGTTGCTCACTTGCTAACTGACCCAGAACATGCCTGCTCCAGTGCATGTTTAGCTAAGAGCACTCTGATGCTGTGCTGAAATCCGATTACCCTTTGGACACGCTCGAGTTGCTGGTTGCCTTCCTGTCTCTCAGAGAGCCCCTCCACTTCCCAGCCTCTCCGTGCTGTGCTGAAGGGCCCAGACCCTCTTTGGGCAGTCTCCAGTTGATAAATGATCATGTCAGGCTACCACTGGGAGGGCTGCTACGAAATACTGACCAGCAAATTATATTCCATGGGGGGGAAGGAGGGCGAGTGCCTTAGCAGGCAGTGGGGTGCTGGCAGTGATGTTGCTGCCAATTAGCGATAGCCATTGAAGAGTTGGTGTCTGACCAGGGGGCTCCACTTTGATCAGAAACGTCCAGCCCAGCTGCCCCAGCTGCATCTGCAGACAGCCATTTGTCACCAGTTTGATTCCCTGTCATAATCTACTGGAGAAAATCTATAATTTTCCTCTTGTTCCTGACTCAGTTCTGAAGTGAACGAATTCATCTTTTGTGATATCCTCCTGTCATAATCAATAGTGGGCAGAGGTTGAATAAATTAAAGACTTGGGAAATACTGATTTTTATAGCTATTTCTACCTAGGTTTTCTCACACAACTCATCATTTTCTTCAAACTAATGTCATTAATAAAAAACCATTCTGGCTTTTGGGGAGTTTTGTTATTGCGGTTGATGTTTTTTCAACAGGAATAGTGTTTTTTAAACGTTCTTTTAGTATTCCAACTCAAAATGCAGACGTAAAGTCCTTGTGAACCTGACTAAAGCAAAGCAGAAGTTCAGTAGGATAAATAAATGAAGCAGCAAGCAATAGAAAATAAATTAAAATCAATTAGATTCTGGATAGGTGCCCTCACATGTGTGGGAGCTGGTCACACTACTGAGCAAAATGACTTCCTTTGGTCCTGTCTCCTGCTCCGACTGCACTGTATAAACTTGTCATGTGAAACAAGGTGGTGTGCCTGGATGCCTCTTAATTATGCTAAGGATGCCCTGAACTAGCCAGAGCCTCAAGTGCTTGAATTGACTGCCCCTCGTGTTCAGCACCATGGCATTGCTAACACGCCTGGGAGGTTTGGTGATGGGAGGAAATGTTTAGGTCCAGAACAGTTGCACAAATCGTGCCAGAGGGAGAGGAGGTGGTTGTGTTTCCTGCATTCTTATGCCTCTCTTCTCTCTCTCTTTTGCAAGGGTTCAGCATTACTGCTGCTGCCATCTCCTGCCCCACAGATGAGTGCTGGTAGCCAGCTCTGCCCAGACTGGACACCTCCTCCAGAGCCCAGTGGGTGAGCACAGCTGGGCACAGAGCTCTGGCACTGCTCTGCTGTGGGGCATCACCAAGGTCTCTGACTAGGGCCAGACATTCCTGAGGATCCTCCTGATGGCAAATGAGGACAAAGCTTTTGGCATGAGAAAGGTATGCATCAGCTTTGAAAAGGGAGGAAAGTGGAGGCAGCTTGTGTGGGAAGGAAAGAGCCTTGGCTGGGTGTAAGGAGCTCAGCCAGCAGGAGCACTTAGCTGTGGCACAGCTTTGCACCCCCTGAAATCCTTCAGCTGGCACACTTGTGGAATTGGGCAAGCCACAGAATCATGAAGTTCAGGGCTGCAGAAACCTGAAATAATGCTCAAAACTTCCTTCAGCTTCTTTTTGTCACTTAGTGGACATGTAAGCTTGTTCTGCTGGATGTTCACTCTGAGTTAAAGCCTCTTAAACAGAACTAAACCTGACTTTTCTTTAACATACTCTGCATAGCCTACTGCTTTTCCAATATGTTGGGGGCTTCTATTAATTTAAATAAGAAATTTTATTAGAGATAAGTAGAGCCTACTAAAATGTGATCCCTGTGCTGCACAGCAGTTGTATCTGCAAAGCTGGGCACCAGCCACACTGCCTTTGATGCTGTATGCACCCAATGTGGTCATTACTTTGGTCTGCAGAGGTGTGAGTTCAGACAGGGTATTTCTATCAATCACAGCTGCCAGCCAGAAACACAGCTCCAAGTGCCATACATTAATAACCCTCTGGTAAAGAAGAAATGCATCCTTCAACATTTTTTAGCTTAGAATGTACAAAATGAGGAGTCCAGATGCAGTAGATCAACCCAAGTAACAGAGATTCTGCACACAAAATACTGGAATCTCCTCACAACTAAGCAGAGCTGCCAAAGTTAATGTAAGAGATACTGAGTGGTCCAAGATGCAACAAGGAGAGTTACTTTAGTCATTAGCAACCAGTGAAAGTGACTTTTTCTAAGGAAATACAATGTGTGTGCAAGCCAGCACTGGAAAAACCCAGGGCAGCACTCCCAGGAAGCTGGAAACTCTGAGCCACATTCACTACTGCAAGAGGAGAAGCAGAACTACTTGGATTTCATTTGTTTTAGCTGCTACTGTGGGATTAGAATTAAAGGACCTTTGGACATCCCAGATAAACTCTTCTCCAGTTGTAATCCCCACAAGACCTTTGGATGAAAACAGAGTGTACTTGGAAGGTGAGAGGTTCACTAACTGTGGAAGTAAAGCTTATTTTTATTCATCTGTTTAGTGATCAAGGTGGATGTGACTAATCTCCTATCACCCATGTGAGACAGAATGAGTGCTCATGGAATACCTTCATGCACTGAAGCTGATTGTCAGCTGCTCTGAGATCAGAAAGATTTTCCAGCACTGCCAGTTCTTCTAATCCCTCAACGTTGTTATTGCTGATGTTCAACACAGACAGAGATTTCTGGACGAAGAAGAGCAGAAAAAGAAAAGAACTGTGAGTGAAGTTGTAAATTCTTACAGGCAGAGCCAGCACAGGAAGCNTGCTCATCCAGGCCGGTCGCCTTCCCCGCCGGCTGCCCTTTTGGCACATGTAAAGCCACCTCACAGGCTGCTTTCTGTTGGCTTTCCATTCTGTCCTGAAATGCTGTTTGGGGTTGAAGTCAAAGCAAACTAAGATTATTTATTTCAAGATTTTTTAGTCAAAAAGCAATTGTTGCTTTTCTCTAAACATGTCCCATGTTTGGCAGAACTCTGCAAGTGCTGCTGACTCTGCCTTTGAAGTGCCAAAGAGACACAGCCAGGGACTGCTGCTTTCCAGGGTGAATAAAGCTCATCTCCTTAGTCCAAAGATTGGTGATGTTGTCACCAAAACATTTGCTTGTGGTACACAGGGAGCTCCGTGGTCCCATGGTCTTGGCTTTTTCATCTGACAGCATTAAGAGACAGACACAGATAGGAGGTGGTAAAGTGATGTCTCAAAGAGGGACCAAACACCTAGCACTGGAAGGATAAAAGGGGAATATTTTCATGTATAGCTTCCACAAAGGTGTTAGATAGTCAAGAATACAAAACAAAACCCATCCCAAGAGGCCTTAAATAAATGCCACAAAGAACAAAATGTGAGTGGCTGTAGGGCAGGATGCTGCAAAGCACTGAAGTACAGGAGTTAGGATGCTGGGAAGGTACAGCTACAGAACCTGCCTCTGCTTTCATCATTTCTCCAATACAGAAAGACAGTGAAGTGCTCCCCCAGGAGTGGCTCCTTTCTGTCGGAGGAAGATGTCAATACTGATGAATGGCTCATTGAAATTCTCCAAGTGCACTTACTGCCAGGGAGCTGAGAGAGCAGGGATCAAACACAAGCTTCTCACCCAGGGGCAGGCGTTGGCTTTCCATGTGCAGCTCTCTGATTTTGTCTGTTTTATCCAAGCCCTCTAACACAGTGATGCAGTTGCCCCCCAGATACCTGCAGAATAGAACACAAAACAGACTGAAAGTAGAAGCAAACAGCAGGCATCGATGTAGTCAACAATAAATAAACATTTAAAACTATTACTGAACAACAGCTGGGAATGCTAACAGAAATAAATTGCCTAAGGTGAGTAGGACGTGCAGCTAACAAAGTATTTTATCAGGTTTATATATTGCTACTAACATTAGTAGTAGTAGTAGCATCATTGTTGTTATTAAATGGCTGAAAAGCAAAATAATCCAAAAGCAAATCAATATGCTAAGATTGTGATTACAGTTATATGGCTGAAAATGGAAATAATCCAGAAGCAAATCAATGTAGGAAGCTGATAAGTCATTACTTAACAAAAATAAACCATAATTAATTACTTCTATTTGAAAAGCAAAATTGAAGAGCTGAAAGGACCTTATTAGGCCTTAAAGGCTACTTATTTGTTTTAACCTCTTGGTGCAGTAATCACTCTTTCACCGAGGCCATAAACGAATTCTTCTCCACTTACAGCTTTTCGAGGTTCTTCAGCGAGGAGAGGTTCTCCATGGCTGCAATGCAGTTGTTCTGCAGGTAAAGATGTGTCACATTCAAAGCAAAGTCCAGATTCTGGATTTGCCTGATTTGGTTGTCATACAAATACAGAACTCTGAGGTTTTTACACAGGGAGAAGTCACCCTGAAACAAACCATAACAGATAAATGCTGCGGTTCCCTCGCTGCCTGCTTCTGCAGGCTGCCGATTTCTGCCCCGTGGTGTGTGCAGCTTTGCCCTTAACACACACTTCTAATAACTCTTTTTCCTAGGAAAACTGAATTATTGCCAGTAATTAACTCAAGGCTTGCAGAAATCTGTGTGAATGTCCTACTATTCAGTTGGCAGGAAGGATGACAGGGTTAGGTTTGCAGGTTTAGGCTTTGGAAATGAAAAGTTCTGGATTATTTTTTAAATTAATAGGACCCAGGGAGCTTTTTTTTTTTGTTGTTTAAAGTAGATTTTAGCCTGACTAATTTGAAAAAGCCACTATAGCAGTCCCAGTTTGTTAGCTTAATTTGACTTATTTCCTGCTCCTGAACCCCCCCACTCCTCCCTCAGATTTGCTCTGAAATCTAAGGAATAAATCACAGAGTGTGAACAGATTGCGCTGCCAGTTAACAACTGTCAAACTCCCAAGGCTAGAAATAAAGATGGCATTAATGAGAATAAAATAAGTTGCACTTAGTAATCTGTAATAGCAGTCCTGCTTCCTTAAAAAAATAAACCACCACCTGCAAAATTACTAATTCCTGCCATCTTCTGCCCCACAGATTGCATTTTCAGAAAGGCAATCATCAGGAAACAGGACTCTTTAAATAAGAACCCAAACTGTTGCAGAAAAGATAAATTTTGCAGACTGGGTGACAAGAGACTGCAACTGATAGGAGTGTAGGTCTCAGTGATTAATTTGAAATACATTTTATATATATACACACACACAAATATTTTAAATGGACTGAATATAGAATATTAAATACATTCGTCTGAAATATAGGCAAGTGGAATTATCCTTTCCATTCTGATGCCTTCCTGAAAGCTCCTTTACAACATAGCAGCTGTGTGAAATAATCAAAACTGGTTGGATTTGATTTCTTCTCAGAGCTGCAGATTTCTCTTATGCTTCTATGAAATAATAAAAAATTACTTCCCTCTAACACTTCATCTCTCAGGGAATTCCCTACATGGGGTTTCTGTTTTAATTAATTGATGACAAAAATAGTGTCCTGATAATACCTTCTTTTCTCCCACACAGATGATAAAGACTTCCACAGAGTCAGGTAAGTAAGACAAGATTTTTGCCAGGTAAACACAGAAGTGTTAGGTCAACAGTAAGAAGCCCTGCAGCCTGCTGTGGTCACACTCACCCACTTTGGTGTTTGATAGGAAAAGTTAGAGCTCAAAGATGATTTCATGTTTCAGAAGCCACCCATTTAAAATCCATCTGAACACTTTTGTGTACAGTGTTCCACACAGTAACAGCAGTGAAGGCTGAAGCATGGCTGCAAACATTAAGGCTTAATTGCTAGTCAAGGTAAACATCAGAGCAGCAGAGAAGCTTGGCTTTGCTTGCCTCCCCCCGCGACAGTAAACAACTCGTCACAAGAAGTGTGACACATCTGAGCAGCCAGGGTAAAAGGAATAAAGGAAATGCATCTCACAATCACATCTATGCTTTTGTCAGAGAAGTTCAGGTGAGTTATTTTCCGCAGACGCTGCCCAAGGTTCTCCTGGCTGCGGTTCCTCTGAGCCATGCCTCTGGCAATCAGCTCTGTTGTTAGTCGAACCATTGCTCCGTACAGCACAGCTGCTCTGCTGCTTCTTTTGGGTGTGTGTTCCACCTCAAACACCCTGAAAACAAAACAGGGAAACATTCTGACTGTACTTCACAGCCCTAAAAGCAAGACAGGAAAATATCTTACTACTTGGACCCCACTACTTTTCATCTGGTGTTTACCCAGTCCCCTTTCTGCTTGCTGTGACACATTCCTGGATCATCTTTGCTGCTTTTAAAAAACTACCCCATTGGTTCTGCTGCCATTTTTGCCTCTTTCACTGTATCAAATAACATTTAACATACATTGTTACAGCTGATTTGTCCTTTGTGTGCTTGCAAAGGTTGTGCTGGAGTCTTCGTCTTTTTTCGTCCAGCACAGTGGGACACAGCAGATGCAATCCTCACACATAAATGACTAATTAACAGCAGCTCATAACCTAATGATTAGAAAATCCTTCCCCGTGCTCTGCAACAGGTTTTAGAGGCTGTGAGAAGTGGTTTGAAGCTACAGTACATCTGCACAGCCCTTTTGTCATGCACACAACTGCATGTGCACAGCTATGCACAGTGACAAGAGTCTTGTGTGACGCTGCAGAGGCTCTCACAGCACCACCAGCTTTGGGGGTTTAATCTCTGAGTTTGTATCAGGGGATGCAAGGGAGGGAAGGTGGACAAGGCATACTTTGAGATGGATGTGGGGTCTAGGGGGAAATACAACTGAGCAAGAAAAAAAAAGGGATAAAAATGCCCTAACAAGTATAACTTAGCAATAATAAAATGGTCGCTTTTTAAAAGCCAGTACACAATACACTGTCATCTTGTGTTTTGTCCATTGGAGAATGCCCCACACCAGGGTATGAGTCACTGAGCAGACAGCAAAAAGCTTCCCCCTACTAAAACTGCTGCAGCCACAGAATTGCAGCCTCGGAGCCTCCTCCCTGCCCGTGTGGCGTTGCTGAGAAAGTGGCGAAAAGCAGAGCGCGAAGAGAAAAACTTCCTCAGTCACTAAGCAAGGCTGAAGCTCAGCAGCTCCACTTAAATCTGTGCGGTTCTTGCTTTTTGCCCTTTTGAGGTGGGCGAGAAGGAAAGCTCTAAGGCCTTTTCATTATTATTGTTTTCCCCGAGAAGTGCCTTTCCTGCCGTTTAACTAAGAACGGCTGTCAGAGCCCTTGCCGAGAGCTCCTCCAAAGCAGGCGGCGAGCCCCGAGGCGCGGCCGTGCTGCCAGCGCCGCTCCCCCGCGCCGCTCCCGGAGCTCTCAGCGCACGCCTCGCTCCCTCCCGCCCTGCGACCCACCGCACCCAGCAGCGGGCAGGGACCGTCCCACAACCCCTGGGAAGCTGCTTCGCGGTAGGGTCGCCCCCGAGGCCCGCCCCAGCCCCGCTGCCCCTCACCTCCCGGCCGCAGCGGGCAAGGAGCTGTCGCCGGCGCTGCCCACCCCTGGTTGCCAGGGCAACCGCGCGGCAACAGTTGGGTGAGGCCCCTCACGAGCGCCGCCTGCGCACTGCGAGCGGCAGGGCCGGCGCCATCTTGGACGTCAATGGCCCCAGTGCAGGAAAGGGGTGGGGAGAGGCTGGTAAAGGGACTCCTGAAGTGCTGAGGGGAGCGGAGCAGCTCTGCGGGGGGCAGGCTGAGAGACGTGGGCTGCTTAGCCTGCAGCGGAGCACGGAGGGCATCTCAGTGCTCACCAATAACTCAAGGGCAAGAGGATGGAGCTGTGCTCCTGCTCAGTGTTTGCAGTGCCAGGGCATGGGGCAGTGGGCACGAACTGAAAGGCAGGGGACACTTGCTCATTGCGAGAGAGACTGGCACAGGCTAACCAGAGAGCATGTGCACGCTCCAGCCCTGGGTCGCTGCAGGTGGCCTCCAGCAGCCCCTTCCCACCTCCACCTCTTTGTGAATCCATCAGTTAAGCATATTAATGACTGAAGTCACCAAACCTTTGTATGGTGTGCTTGGTGCTGGAAGTGCACCAGCTGGTCACTGGCAAAAGGTGTTGGTTCTGATGAGAATGAGGTAGGACTTCTCTTCAGGAAAGGTCCAGGCAAGGATGTTCCACTCCCTCCTTTGTTAGCATGCGAGTTACAGAGCCCAAACCTTACCGCCTCTCCTTTCCTATGTCCTCCTCTCTGAGCACACCAAGTTTGCAACATGTCTTTTTTTTTTTTTTTTTTTTTTTTCCTGTGGTGGGGTCCAAGCTGAGCATGCCCTGGAGCTGCTTGTTCAGGGAAATGTTTCTGTTAATATTCTGAAAGTTAATTTTGGACTGAGATTTGTTCTCCCTCGTGGCTGTAGAGTCTGCAGGTGTCTCGGGCTGCCTGTTAGCAATTTGATTTATCAAGGCAGAAAAAAGCTCTTAAGAAGTTTCTGAGAAAATATTTACTAAGATTTGCAGCAGGATTCTGCTCTGTTGGCAGAGTGCATTGAGCAGTCATCTCTCTACTCCTCAGGATGGCAGCAGTTTGGCTGAGTACAGAAAGTCCTTGTCTGGATGAAAGCTTTTGGAAGCACCTGTGTAAAATCCTTGATGTCTCTATTTCTTACAGTTCCAGATGGCGAGATGGAGCTGAAATGGACTTCTAAGGAGAGAAAACAAGTGGAGAGCTGCCTCAGGTAAGCACTGCCCTGCACTGTGCATCAGGCTCTCTGTGTGGGGTGTGCCCTGCAACCCTTAGCAAATACTCACACTTGTAGCTGTAAAACACTGAATTGCAACCCTTAGCAAATAACTCACACTTGTAGCTATAAAACATTGAATCCAAACCTAACCATTCCTGAAACTTTTTCTGCAGTCAGACCTATCTCCAGCCACCTCCTGTTGTGGCTGGACAACTGTTTAAAATGCAGTCAGCACAGTTGCTTCAGTAGAGTTGTTTTAATCTCTTAAGATGTGTAAAAAGTCTCTTGCCACTGAATTCAATCTGCTTGAGTTTGGGTGTTTCTAAAGGCAGCCATATGGTTCCCAGAAACACAAGGCAGAGCAAATAGGGCTTCAGTTTCAGTGGACCTGAGAAAGCTGGAGTGAAATGTGGGAAGCTGAAGCTCTGACTGGTTGTGTGTGACCTTTTCAGCCCGATTTAACAACCTGGTGCTCATCCTCTCTTGCAGTCTCTGCCCATATATACTGCATAGTAACTTCTAACCCCATCAAATCATAGTGAGGGAATGCAACTGGTCTCCAGCTGGAGAAGAAAGTTCAGCTGGTTGTAATTACCAAAGATTGTTTGCCATTAGATGCAGGCACATAAATTAATTTCCTTTTGTAATGAAGGAATACACAAGCCCTAAGGAAATCAGGTCTAAAGCAAACAGAAACTCAGAGGAAATGATGGACAAATTACATAGGAGTTGAATGCATATTTCAGCTGAAAATGAAGAGTTCCTAAAGCAATATATTTATAATCCCCTCAAAGGGCTCAGGCATTTCCTATCCATGATGATCCAAACAAACTATGCCAGAGCAAACCCTCTGCCAGCAGCATTGTTAGGGATGTCTGTGGAAGGTGGCAGTGCCTGACCAAATGGAGACAGCAGTGACCCTCAGAGCACAGAAATGCTTGTACTTACAGAGCCTTTTTCATCTGTATTTTTAAAAGGCTAACGATTGATTTAATTGTTTCACAGAGGAAAACAGACACCAGCTCTGGCAAAGCTGCCTTGCTGAAGTTTATTCACTCCTGGCTTGTGGAAAGTCAGGAAGAAACCCCAATCCTCTGGAGATGCAGTCCTGTGACCTATCCACTGGACCATGCTGCTTCCCAGAATACTGTAGCTTTCTGAAAGCCCTGTATGGAGCAATTTTTCATAATTAAAAACAAACCAAATGTCACAGGGAATATTTCATGTGGTAGAAGTTTCATCTGAGGGTCAAAATTAACTTGCCTAAATTACACATTTCCTCATGGATATTATTCCTAGGCTCTGAAAAGGAAAACTACAGCTCATAAAAAATACACCCCGAGGAACAAGATACTTCATTAGTTCCTTAAAGGTCCAGCATAATTGTTTTTAACTCCAGAAAAATCCTTCAGCTAACTGGAGACTCTGATAGCAGTGCTTCAAGGCTTGACACAAGAAAAAAAAGCCCTTTGTGCATGCAATTAATCTTAAGTATTCTCACCCCATATTTAATCATTTTTAGCTCTTGGGACTCATGCCCTTAAAATGATACAAGCTTAACTCGGTCATGTTTAAGTTTTGTCTGCTTTTGTCCTTTGGAAAGTGTTTATTATTTTATCTTGAATCTTGTTTATGACCTGATGCACCAAATCTTTTACACTGGGATTTCAAGGACTACTTTAATTATTGTGTACAAACCTGAGTGTAATAAACACAGAGCACAAGGAGAGCCAACTCTGCTTGGGACTTTTGGGGTCACAGCAAGCACCTCGAGTGTCAGGAAGCAGTAGACAGGATAAGGTAAAAAAATATCCCAAACCAGATGCAGTCAAACCTTTATAGATGCACAGGTGTTAGAGGTGCAAGCAAATGAAGCTTTATTTAGTAACCAGCAAGTCTGCAAGAGCTCATTCTGTTCCATCTGAGCTGGTGTGCAGTGCCACTGAGGGCAGGGAAAGCAACAGGATCTGAGACTGGGGGGTGAGGGCAGTGCCAGGCAATGCCAGACAGGCAGTGAGCAGAGCTTTGTAGCCAGCTCACAGCTGCCTGCTAGTCCTGTGCCGGAATCAAAGTAGTAGGAAAAGTTGCTGGGCAAGTTCCTGACAGCCAGTAGTGTGCTCCTGTGGGCAAGGCCAGTGGCCTCCTGGGGTGTACTGAGTGTGATCAGCAGGTCAAGGGAGGGTCTCCTGCTCTGCTCTGCCCTAGTGAGGCCACTTCTGGAGTCCTGGGTCCAGTTCTGGGCTTCCCAGTTCAAGAGAGGGAAGTAGTGCTGGGTGCTTAGGTTCTGTGCCTGCTTGTACAGATGTACTGCTGCCATTTCCAGGGAAATCCATTGCTTTGGCTACTAACATCCCACAGCTTGCTGCTGCCTTTCCTCACCACTGCTCTGCTGGAAGGGGCTGAGAATTGTTCTCCTGCCAGTCTGCACGTCTGATAGCATCTCAGCTTTACTATCTCCAGTTAAATATATTTTCCTACACCTGGATGCTGCTGCTTTAAAACTCTGGATGAATGTCTGCTTCAGGGCATCTGCATTTCCCTGATGAATGACAACTTGCCCTGTGTAACCTGCATCTGAGCTGGAGTCCATGGGGGTGAAAGGCCCCCGAGGAGTAACTGCTATGAAAATTCCCAGACCAAAACAAAACCAAGCCTTGCATCAAGGCAGGGTTAAGACTGAGAAGGATTTTCAGTTCCTTAAAGGTAAAAAGCATAATAGCATCTCATAAAAAGCATAAATGATCCCCAAAGTAAACATTCCCCAAACCCCAGGAAATATGAGATTAAGCATAAAAAGAAGCCCAAACATCTTGAATGATGAAATGCAGCTCAAAGCCTCCGAAGCCATCTCAGAGCAGCCCTGCAGCAGCACCAGCTTCTAAGCCAGCAATGATTAATGTGGTTTAGTATCTGTGGCCCTGCATAAGCCCATTTCAGAGATAATAATTACTTATTTTGTTCTGTGACTGTGACAAGCAACAGGAGGTAAGGAGGAGAAAAGTAATGGTACAGAACCATAATATTAGTTTCATTACAGAGCTGACTGCTACTTAAATAGAACATGTCTGACATGAGTGCAAAGCTACAAGCAAAATGCTGCTGTGCCACGCAGGAATGTTGCATTGCTGTGAGAAGAAACCAGGCAGGAAAGGCTCCATTAGCTTTAATAACTTGTTAAAAGATAAGCAAATGGGATTTCAGTTCTTAAAGACAAATTAAAACAGGAGTAACAACAGCTCGAGCTGCAGAGGGCCCCTTTCAGAAGTGAGGCCACAGGACTCCTCTAGAGAAGCCAAGAACAAGAGTAAAGGGAGAAGCAGCTTTGCCCAAGAATCCAAGGCTCAAAGCAGTCATTTTCCAAATGGTTTTATTGCAGCTGGATAATGGAGATTAAATACTGAAGAGCAAAATCCAGTGACATTTTGTTTTCTTTTGGAACAACTCTCTGAACTGGTTGTGGTTTATGATCAAGAACAAAACTCTGCACTACAGTTGGGAACATTTTGTCCTTTCAAACCCATCAGGCAGGTGGGGAATATTAAAGGACTACAAATTACATGAATAACTTTCCACTCCAGCTTCGTTTCCCAAACTGAACGAGTCCAGGCAAAGAAATTCATGACTTCTGCCTTGGAGATTCATATCACCTGATGATGCACTTCAAGCTATATTAATTTGATTAAAAAGTTTATCCTTAATAACCTGAGACATCAGTCCGTGGATAGCTTCTATGGTGGTCTTGCAGCTGAAAAACAAGCAGAAAGTCAAGGCTGGCCAAGGCCTGATCTGAACTGTCATTTAACCTGAAGATACCCAGCTGGGCTGCAAGTTCAGGGTGCCCATAACCCCATGAATCTTAGCAGCTGTCCAGGGAGAATTCACACACAGCAGTTCAGCCATGGCTGCCAACTGCTTTTTGTTACTTAAAGTGAGGAGCACCATACACAGAAACCAAGGCTAAGAGAGTGCTTTGCCTGGCAATTCAGGACACCTCATGCTGAGAAGTGTGGGCACCTGAACCAAAGAAAATCAACCAAAATCCTGGGGTGATGAAACTTAGCAGGTACTTTTTCTTTATTAAACTAGAGTTCAGTTTCTTGCAGAAACAAGGATTTTCAAGTCACCACTGGCTCTTCAATGATCTTCTGAGATTTTAAAGCACCCAGTGCCATCTGGAGTCTCCCATTTCTATCTCTAGTCATTCTCATTTCTAGTCTTGGGAGGTCACAATTCAAGACAGGATAAAAGTTTAGAAGAAAACACTTTTTAGAGGGAAGGACACTCCTTTGTGATTGCTTACCTGTCTCTTGTGGCTTTTGCAAGCTTGTCTTCAGATTTCTTATCATGAGTCTCTAAACCCAGCATGAAACTGCCCCTTCCAAGCTGAGCTTCTGACTGCTCCAATTTCTCAGACAAATCAAAGACCTGGCCAGTGGTGTAGTCAGCATTCTTGGGAGAAAGAAGGCAGCAGACATTCAACTGTAAGCTATGAAACTTCAAGCAGTATACTCAAAATGTGAGGAGAGCTTTTAAGACACTGCATGTGTTAGGACACTTGTGTTGGCTGGTTCTGACCAGGCAGAGTGGACTTTTGCTGCTGAGCTGTTACACTGAAGGTCTGCCTGCAGTGTTTCTGTCCCCAGCTCTTTTGAACAGTGTCTGTGGATCACCTCCAGGTTGGAGCATGCCCTGGTACTTACCGTGAGCAAACTGGAGGAGCTCAGAGTGTTCACCCAGTACTTGTTCCACAGAAGCTCGAGCAGTTTACGATCCAGAGATGACTTAAAGTAGGAGACTTCTAAAGCATAATACCTTTAGAAACAAACATGCAAACCAAGTAAGCTTCCACCTCAATCTGTTATTTGGCTGTCCGGTACAGCTGCGCTCAATGAGGTGANTCTCAATTAAAATATTCCAATTAGCCTTAAACCAGCACATTGGCTGTGACACCTAAAGTGTCATCCAGAATCAACAGAGCTAAAGCCACAAAGAACTTCAAAGAAATGTACTTTCTGTCCCAAGTCACTCAGCTGAAGGCCACAACCACTGCCTTATGCTAGAGTCAGGTTTGTGTGTTACTTACTGTTTGCAGTGCACACCAAAGTCTTCTATCTTATTCAGTGGAATAGTCTGGTATTCAGAGGGACCTTCATCAGGAGGTTTATAGCCCTAAAAATAAAACAGAGGGCAAAGGTGACAGTAATTTGGGGACACTTTAAAATGCCTCAGTTCTTTGAAAGCACTTCACAAAAGTTCTAATTTCTGCAATTCTCGATTATTTTTCCTAGGGAGAATTGTCCCCAGTACCCTGAAAGATGGAACTTTCTTGGCTCTGAGATTTATCTCTGGCTTTGCTAACATTTGCCGGTCTGTCAAGGAGCAAGTTGGGCAGGGCTCAGAGACTTCACACAGGATGGGAAGCTGGGGTTAGATCAAAGGGTGAGCTGCTTCTGAGATGTCTTCCTGCCTATTCTTGGAAATTTGTCTTTTGAGGGAAGATAGGGAGGGAAGAAATGCCTTAAGGATAAAACTAAAGCTTCAGTTAGCCAAGGTGGTGCTAGTCAGCTACTGACAAGGCAAGAACTGCAGACTGCTGCAAGAACAGCCTAAAACTGCAGCTGTGATGTGCACCTTCTAGACACCATTTGGTTTTCAGGTGCAGAGTTCTCCCTGCTCAGGATTCCAAAGGTTCTATGAAGTGGTTTTGCCTACAGAAGCCAGTCCTGAATCACCAACTCTTAAGCTCTCTCATGCATTGGCCAGTGTAAAAATAATGCTTGGAACTGAGAACCCCTCAGGAACATTTTTGCTGATGAGTTTTCCTGGACATTGGCCTGAAGTTCTCAGTGAGTAACTGGAACTTTGCAGGATATACCTGAACTTCATTAGATTGATGTTGATGAATGCTGCCTACAGCTATGTCCATGACAAATGGTGCCATGGAGCTGTGAAATTCTAGCACAGCTCCACTCTCTAGACTGGATGCTGTCAAAAAGCCATGAAAAAACAAACTAGAAGCCAAGCTCTGTAAACAGAATCGATACCCAAAGACAGGCAGTAACCAGTGGAGCAGCAGGGCTGGCTTGCAGCATGAAGGATGAGGCACAGCAGAGATCAAACTGGCAGATGGTCGAACTGCAGCAACCTTCAAACAAGTCATAGATTGGCTCTAAAGACAGCTTAGCCATCACACACTAGAATGTTAACTACCTACCTTAGGGTATGTCCTGAATGCTCCCAGATTGACTTTTCCTGCAGATATTGTTCTCGTTGGATCGATCTGTGGGAACAGGTAGTGCTTTGTCTACACTATATTAATTATTAGAGAATTAAATTAACCTTGAGGGAACATCTGGGTCCTACTCTCCCCTCATGCAACATACACACTGCTGGAATGTTAACCAGCAAATCCAAACGTTATTCCCAACGTGACCATCTCAAAGGTCTCTTCCTACCTGGACAGTTCTACAACTCTATGATTTGCTTTGCAGCTTTGTCAACCATCAGCCCATGCTTACCACCACTGCTACAAAGGGTTCCTGGAACTGCTGGTTAAGCATCTGGGTGCTTACGTCGATGCCCGAGAGCCAGCAGCCGTAGCCGGGGTGGCTGTGGTACCAGCCGATGGCGTTTTCCAGCCGTCCGACCTAAGAGCAGTGAAGGGAAACAAACCGCGAGTGAGCCCCTTCCAGAGGCTCAGCTGCCCTCTGCGGGGCCTTCCAGCCTACTGCAGCACAGAGACGCTGCAAACCAGCACACAGAGCAGCTCACTCATCCCAAACTGAATGCTAGACACACCCCCGGGTCTGCCAAACTGATTCCCAGCAGCTCTACAGACTGCAGTGCCAGCAGTCTCTGCTGCAGAGCAGAAAACCTGACAGAGCCAGGAGCAACTTCTTGGCAGCTTGAAGTACAGAGGAGATTGTAGAAGGTGAGTTGCTCAGGAAGCTGAGGCTCTGCGGTGTGGAGGGGAAACTTAGGAGAGTGATGTGACACAAGCACATAAAAGCTCCCCCAGTGCATAGTGTGTCAGTGGAGAAACAGTGCTTGTTAGAGCTGCAACACATCTCAGAGGCAGCCAGAGAATTATCAGGAGATTTAAGACAGAGCTTCAGGGAGGCATGATTTAAAGCAGTGACAGAAATTATCTCCAGAGCATGCTGTGAAAGCCAAAAGATGGATTTCTGATGTTTTTAGGATCAGAAAAACTTAGGAGTTTCCAAATAATAGCCCTGACTCTCTCTACAAGTGCTGGGAGAAACCACCCCTCACACCTGATTTTGTAATCCTTGCTCAGCAGCTGCTCACTGGCTGCTCCACACTCTAACTTTGGTATGACCCTAAATGCCAGTTCCCAACAGCTGTGCCTGTGGATGCATCACCTGCTCACTTCTGCCAAGTACTGAATGTGCCAGGAAGGGTAAAAAACACTTTCCTGTTTCATCTGCAAGGAGCCTGCTGCAGCCACAAAAATACTTCTTGAGCAATGAAAATCCTTTATACAGGAGAATTCAGTACTTGATGGCCTACTGTAAGTCGCAGAAATAAAGGAGAAAATGTTTGCTCTGAGTTCTTTACTGCCACCTCTCCTGGTGCTGCTGGGACAGAATCCTGGCCCAGCCGTTCAGCAGTTTGCAATCAGCGAGGGCAGCTGCGCTGAATTGGCTTCAGGTGAATCCCATCCCATCAAAATTACCCTCAGTATAAAAGGTGAGGAGGGAGCTTCTCTCGACCCTGCTGCTCCTGCTGGCTGCCTTCCTGTTTGCTGTGAGTGCTGTTCCTTTACTGTGCTGAGAATCCCTTTAGATACTTAACGCTGGGGTAAGGTTGGCTCTTTCTTTAAACTTATTTCTGCTGCAACCTGGGGGTCTCTTCTCCTTTTCTCGCTCCCCTTTTTGCTGGGGAGGTGTCAGGTGCTGATGGAGCAGCTGCTGTAGGACAGGCTCAGCCAAGGGCCGCGCAGTCACTCCCACCTCCTCTCCTCACCTGCTTGGCGTTTTCGATGTAGGCAGCCATGTACTCGTAGGCAGCTGCCTGCGCGTTGACGCGGGTCTCGGTGCCCTCCACCGGCAAAGCGAAGCTGTCCATGATGATCATGGTCTCCCCGTCCACCTTTCCCAGCATGAGCCCCATCACTTCCAGGTTGCCCCCTGACCGGGCGTGCATCACCATCTTCAGGAGGGCGAGCGCCGAGATCTTGCAGTACTTGAAGTAATGGTGGCTACCGGGGAGAGGCCGCGGAGGCCGTCAGCGCCCGCTCCGCGCCCCGGCCTCCCCCCGGCCTCCCCCCCAGCTCCGCGCCCCGGCCACGCTCCCACTCACTCCTTGGTCCAGGGCTTGGCCGCCAGGATCTCCTGCTGCTGCTTGCGGTCGTATTTGTAGATCTCGTCGATGCTCTGCGCCTCCTGCATGTTGTTGGCCAGCTCCCAGGTCTTCTGCGCCATGCCGCTGCCCGCCGCCGCCATCGCCCCCGCGCTGGGCCCAGGCCTAGCCCTGGCCCTGTCCCGCCGCACCGGCAGAACCAAGCGAGGCGGGGGAGTGGCGGAGGAGGTGGTTCGGGCCGCGCAGGCGCGGGGCGGCTCGGTGCAGTGGCTGCAGAGCCGGCGGGGCGGCGCGCCCCGGTTACGGCATGTGGCGGCAGGACACACGCGTTCGGGGGGTCGCAGCTCCTTCCTCCCCCTCGCCACCGGCCAAACGGCGTTTCAGAGGGGAGGCGCTGCCTTTGCCCCGTTAAAGCCCCGCTGCAGGACGGAAGCTTCCTCCGAGGCGGCAGGGGGCGCTGCGCGGCGCCGATTTCCGGGGAGGCGGCATCGGGAGCGGGACGCGAGGGGATCGGCGGCCGCCGGCGCGGGTGAGCGGAGCGGTCGGGACAGCGGTCGGGACAGCGCCCGGGAGCAAGCACCCCCTGCACACACACTCGTTCCCCGTCTCAGCCCGGCCTGCCGATCCGTGCGGCTGGTGCTACTCGGGCCCTCCCGGCTCTCCTCTGAAGCCGGCGGGACGGGGGCGGCTCGCTGAGGAGCGGCATAGGAAGCGGGCCCTGCCGGGGGGACACCAAACGGGGCCCCGAGCCATGGTACCGAGCATAGGGGTCCCCACGGTGGGGGTGGGCAGTGAGGCTCTCCCGGCCTTCCCGTCAGCAGCCGGTTTGTTGTGCGGCCGTTGCCTAACAACGGCGCCGCGCTCCTTAAAGGGGCCGAGCCCGGAACACCGACTGCTGCCCGACCCTCAGCCTGCCGCCGCCGTCCTGGCACACCTGGCCGGGGGCGCCCGCCCGGTGCTCGCGGGGCTGCCTGCCGGGGCGGGGACGGACCCGCGCTGGAGGCTGGGAGCGTAGAACAATAAATATCTCCTCTTGGCTCTGAAAGTCTCTCGGAGTCTCTGCTGTCTGGGCTCAAGTGTGCACAGTGGCGAGGGGCAGGAGCTCGTGAGGCGTTCGGCTGGCTTTATGAAGTCAATGTTCGTTTCAGGCCGGGGGTCTCCCCTGCGCCTCCTGCTCCCCTCTGTGCCGGTGGTGGAGCAGCTGCTGCAGGTCGGCCGCAGGTGTGGGCTCAGCGCTGGCAGGAGCGGCACACTCCGGTCACTCTCCGGGGACAGGAGCACTGACTCGAGAGCAGCTCGGGCAGAAGGGTGTGTGTGATAGTGTCTGCTGTTTGCCGAGAGGCATGTGGCCTGTTCCCGGCTCTTCAGCTGTGTTACAGGTGTGCTGGATCAGCAGGGCTGTAGCTTTAGTTGGTTTAGTGTTCACAGGCTGTCAGGGGGTGGAAGGAAGATCGAGTCCAACCCCCTGACAGAGCAGGACCAGACAATCCAGCTCAGGGCACACAGGAACGCATCCAGACAGGCCTGTAAAGGCTCCAGAGAAGGAGACTCCACAACCTCTCTGGGCAGCCTGTGCCGGTGCTCTGGGACCCTTCCAGTCAGGAAGTTCCCCCTTGTGTTCCTGCTGTGCTGCAGCTTCCATCCATTGCTCTTTGTCCTGATCTCCAAGGCCTGGAGCTGTGAGCTTCCCTGCCTGTGTAGTTGGGCTATAGCTGCTTGCACTTTGCTTTCCTGATTATATTGCTCTTTGGAGTAGGAGTGCAGGATGCTGGAACAGTTCCTTGTGCTGGATGGAAAATACACTGCAAAAATTCCTTTCCTTAATGCTTCTCTCAGAATTGGGTTGGTACCATTCCAGCAGTGATTTGGAAACAGTTCTGGAGTTTATAAATGTTATTGTAAATAGAGGTTAGAAATTCAGATCTGCAGTGAAAGATCTTTTGGAACAGCTTCTGCCAGTGCAGTGATCTTCCTCTGTGTGGGCATCTCTGGGTGATGAAGCCAATGTTTAAATTCTGGTGTGGAAGCTGTTTCTCCCATTCAGAACACAGTCTTCATGTGTAATCTAGGAGGGTAAATAAAGTTGATCAGTGCCTGGAGACTTCCCTGCTTTTAGCTTTCTCTTGTCCTGTATCCGTGTGCAAAGCTGATGAGATTAAAGATTCAGGGCAAATCAGATGGGGGGCATTTATTTTTGGCACTGATTGCCCTGTGTTGTTAGTGGGAGCTGGAGATAGGTGCAGCTACTTCTGTCTCCTTCCGTCTCCTTCCACAATAATGTAATTTACATGAATGCCATTATTTTGATTCCTGTGCAGTATCTTACGCCATTCCACTTTGAGGTGAGTGGTTTTGGATTCATATGATTTGATCTTCCTGAAAGTGTTTTCTGTCAAGGGTCAGGGCTGGGCTGGCCTCTAGGCGAGTGATAGAAGCTCTCTACGAACCCCTCTCAGAGAGAGAATAAAGGAGAGAGACTGATGCATTAGGAGAGAAACTAAACCACCTGGAATGGAAATAGTAATGATAAGATGGTTTAGAATTTCCTATCCTGTCTGCTGCTCCCCACAGATTGCCCCCCAAGGTGTGGCACAAGCTGTGGCAGTGCCTTTGGTGTGCAGAGGAGCAGGTCTGAGGCAGAGGCTTTGCGCAGCACAGCCCTTGGCAGGAACTGTCCCCATCAGCTTCTCACTGCTAGCAGCAGCCCCTGGCAGAGCAAAGCTGCCCTGAGCTTGAGTGCCTGAGGGAGCAGAGGCTGAGCTGGGAAGGGACAGCAGGGAGCAGGATCAGTTCTGGCCTGGCTCACAGCAGGACGTTTTCCAATGCTCTTACTGCTGCCCATCGCTGACTCCATACAGTGTGTGTAGACTTCAGAGAGACGCTGAATTAGGAACAAACCATGAGAAATATTTTCACTCTCATTGTCTAGAATCCTTGTTTTTTCTCTGACCCCAGCTAACCTCCTCTATGGATAGGTTTCCTGAATTAGGTGTTTTGCTGACCCGGCTTGGAGTTCTGAGGGGGGAAAAGAGCAACAGGCCTAAGTACTACTGAGGTCTGAACTGCCGAGGCTCTGCTGCTGGGCTGACGTTCTGTGTCTTTTCTGTCGCCTCAGACATGATGGCGGACGAGTTAGAGCAGTTCATTGAAGAGCAGAAGGCCAAGCTGGCACAGGACAAGGCCGAGCTGGAGGAAGATCCGCCCTACATGGAGCTGAGGGTAAGAGCTCTCTGCTTTCCCCGAGCCCGGAGGCGCCTGCCGGGCTCGGCCACGGCTACAGCGGGGTTAAGCGGCCGGGCGGGCCACGCCGGATTGGCAGCCGCGCCAGCCAATGGGCGCTTGGATACCGTGACGTCACCGTGCCGCGGGCGTTGGGCAGCTGACCCCGGACGTCCTGCGGTGGTCCTGCGGTGCCCACGGTCTGTAACCACCCCCTGTACCCCGGTGCCGGTACGCGCTGGGTCCCCCTGCTCCCCGCCGCCGGTACGCGCTGCTCCGCCGCCGGGCTCGGCTCTGCTCCCCAGTCTCTTCCCCAACCACCCAGGGCGCCTCTGTGTCCCCCATTCTCCTTCTCCCAGCCCGGCGGGCGGCTCTGTGCCCCCTAGTCTCCTCCTTCCCGACCACCCGGGGCGCCTCTGTGCCGCCGTTTTCCTGTCCAGCCCCCGGGGCTGTGTGTTCCGGCAGTGCCTGCGCCCGAGGCACAAGCGCCGCCGTTGCTAGGGTCTCGGCTTTGGCTGGAGCTGTTACAGGAGTGTGTGTGGGGTTGACCTGTTCAGGGGGTGGTTTGTGTAGGCTTTAGAAACATCTTTGCCCACCGCAGATGGCAACATTTGCGTGCTGCAAGGGCGAAAACTTGTCAGTGGGTACTGTGGGAAACTGAGCAGCTGGGAGACTGGTTGGCAGAGGGGGCATCAGTACCCTGCACGTTTCTGTTAGACACTGAGAAATGCAGAAGGCAAAGTGCTAAATCCAGGAGATGTTTAATCCAGGCAATTAACCCAAATCCATCCTTGTCAGCATTTTCCTGGAAATTTCGGTACTTTAACTGTAGAGCTATAAAGCTTTTGTAATGTGCAGGTCACTGTGGAGTTGTGTGCCAGCAACTGGCAAAAAAACCTATATCTAAATTATCCAAACTGAAGTCCTCACTAAAAATTAAGAGTTTTGGTTCATCCTTTTGACTTCCAAAGCCGCAAAGGGTTTGAGCTCTGACAGCAGTTACAGCTTGGTGTGTTGGTCCAGCAGCACTTGGACTCTGTCCATTCTCCAGGGCTAAGAATTGTGTCAATAACTTTGCTCTTACTTGAGAGATTTCTTTCACTTTGTGATGTAACAAAGTGTTTTGTTTTGCTTTCAGACTAAGGAGTCAGAGAAGCTTTCAGAGACCAGCAAAATGTTAATCTCCATGGCTAAAGAAAATATACCTCCCAACAGCCAACACAGCTATCTTTTAGGTACAGTATATCCACATCTTTATTTCAGTGTCTTCTAGATTTGAGTGGCACTTCCTTACCTTTGAGAATTTGTTGGAAGAGAATGAGTACTTTGGGTTTTTAGTGATAACTTTTATAAATTAATTAATTTCACACTAATCCTAAAGTCTTCCAAACAGCTTGGGCTTGTGTGGAATTTCTTTATGCTTTGTTTTGGTTAAGGATAATGTGCCAAGCACTTTCTTTTACTCCTCCTAAAGGTAGCTCCATTTTAAAAAAAAAACCAAACAAAAACAAACCAACAAACCAACCCCAAACCAAAAAACCCAAACAAAACCTCCAAACAAACAAACCAATCCTGAGACAAACACACATACACCAAACACACGCATGAAAACCCCAAACAAAAGAAACCAAAGAAAGAACCAACCCAAACAAACCCACCCCAAACAACCCCCTAGGCAAAGACAAACCCTAAACAAACAAAGCCCCAACCAAACCCTACCTACCAGTTCTTGAGAGATGATCTTTCCTGTCCTGGTGTATTTGTGTGCAGCAAAAGCCTTAGAAGTCCCTCTTTTGCCTGCACTTGACTCCAAAAGGGTACATTGCCCCTGCCAGGCTGGGGAGAAGCAGCACGGGGCTAGAGGAACACTTTAGCATCCCAAACCCAGCTCTGTTCTGTGCTTTCCACTCAACTCCTCACACAGATTTTCATAGATTCACAATTCAGAGAATGGTTTGAAGGGACTTTAAAGATCACTCAGTTCCAACTCCCTGCCATGGGCAAGGACACCTCCCACCAGCCCAGGTTGCTCAAGGCCTCATCCAGCCTGGCCTTGAACACCTCCAGGGAAGGGCCAGCCACAACCTCCTTGAGCAACCTGTGCCAGTGTCTCCCCATCCTTTATCTCACCTCTTCTATTGTGTAGTTCATTTTTTCTTGTTGACACCTAACAAGAACCCAGCTGTAGCTTTTGCAGGATGTGCTTTTTATTGGTGCAGAATGACAGACCAACCATATACGTGCAACTTGCAGGTGACTATGGCTTGAGTTTGCCTCTTCAAGAAGAATATGAGTGGAAAAAGCATAAGCTGAAGGAGGAGCTTCGCCAGGACTACAAGAGGTACCTCTCTCAGGTGAGGCTTCTCCTCTGCTCCCCTCAGCTTAGGCAGCCTCCTAGGAGGCTTCTCACTTGCGCGGGCTGACAATCGATAAGTCTGTGGAAGATCATTATGAGGTCACTGAGTGCTGCCTGAGTTTGCAGGCCAAAGTCACTCAGTGCAGAATGTCACAGGAAGGGTTATGTAGTTAAGACTTCTGCAGATCTCTGTGCTGCTTAACACATTTTATTCTGAGTGCTTTTATTTGCCTCTCCTTGTAGGAGAGGCTGAGGGAGTTGGGGTTGTTCAGCCTGGAGAAGGCTCCAGGGAGGCCTAATCACAGCCTTCCAGTACCTGAAGGAGAATACAAGCAGGCTGCAGAGGGACTGTTTGCAAAGTCCTGCAGGGACAGGACCAGGGGCAATGGTTTGAAATGAGAGCAGAGCAGATTGAGATTGGGTGTGAGGAACAAGTTCTGCACCAGGAGGGTGCTGGAACACTGCAACAGGTGGCTGAGGGAGTTGAGGCCCCATGCCTGGAGATACCTGAGGCAAGCTGCTCTAGTGGAGGATGTCCCTGCTGGCTGCAGGGGCTTGGACTGGATGTCCTTTGGAAGTCACTTGCAAGCCAAACCATTCTGTGATTCTACTTCTCTCCTGGTTTCTCATTAATTTAAATGATAATGTTTTGTGAAGTACTCAGTGTCCTGTGGCCTGTCACTTGGGTAGGGATGCTCCTGTAATTGCTGTGACTCCAGTGACAGCTTCTGTCCAATGTTATCAATAAACCCCATTTGTTCTGCTTAGCATCACAGTAAATGTGAAATGGAAATGGTTTGTACGAGATATCATCACCCTGGAAATATCTCAGCCAAACAGGAAAAATCAGGAGCCAAACAGTCTCTTTTGGCTGGAAGTGCTGATTAACAGTGCCTTAAAACAAAGGGATGAACTGGCTTTGAGAAAAGAACTCTGAAGTCAAAATATTTCTGCATTCCCCTTTTTGAATAGTATCTTTTCCCTGACTTTTAGGGTATTTCACAAGCAAAAAGAAAGGTAGGCTGCCTGCAACAGAATTTATTCTTTCCCCCTTCAAATTAGTGGCTTTTTGCTTTGTGTGAAAGCTTTGCTCTTTGAATAAAAAAAAAAAATTGCTCTTTGTGCTGGGTGTGCTTGTGCATGCTGTGGTGCTTAGCTGTGCTTGGCAGCATTGCTTGGTGCAAGGTGATGGCTGATGTTAATTGCAGTTAATAAGATTTGCAAGCACTTACTGTTTTTTCTTTTCCTTTGCTATTGCTGCTAATGCAGAAGTTTTTGTTTCAGTAGGTGTTTGCTTCAGGGCTAATCAGTTCCATCCATGTTATGGGTTCAGAGTGGTTTTTTTTTCTTCATAAAACTGAAATAGAATCATAAACTCTGAAATATGTCCTTGGAAACAGAGTCAGGGCTTTTTCCTTCTCTCTCTCGAATCTCATCAGTGGTGCTCAGCAGAGCACCCTGTGGGCAGGGTGCAGGAGGTGTGAGGGGAAAACCAATCCCAGAGGCACATTTTTGCAAGCTTTGCTAATTACAGTACTCCTTAATGATTTATATCTTTATAGAGCCATGTATGTGTGGCAAGGGGGTTGGAGGTCCCTTCCAACCCCAACTAGTCTGTGATTTCAGATATTGTCAGGTATTGCTGTTCAAGTTAAGCAACTTCAGTCAAGGACTAGGAGGTAGTGTGGCAGCAACTGAAGCTTCTGGCTTCCCTGGGGCTTTGAGTAACATGCAGAGATAGAAATGAGCAGTACCAGCATGCACTGGAGACCCTAACCAGCAGCAGAATTCACTGACTCTAACCAAAATGATCCTTCTTGGTTAATATTAAATGTCAAATCCTTTTCAAAGTAGAACTTTATGTGAAAAATTCAATATTTCCTAATTCTCACCAAAGTATCCAAATAATGTTTACATGAACTTCTCAGCACTTTAGTCTCAATCGAACTTCACTTTTACAAACTTAGGTTTACAAAGTGTTTTTTTTTCCCTGGTGTACTACACATGAGCTTGAGGAAGAACCAGGGTAATGATCTCTAATTTCTTTTCTCCACTTCAAGAGATGAAGCAGCTTTCAGCAGCTGCCACAGCCAGGATGTTTTGGTTAATAACTTGTTTAGTTTCACTTATGTAGAAAATGCAGTTTCCATGTCAGCCTCTGATTTTGGCAGGTCCCCTTTGAAGATCAGAGGTAATCTGCAGATGTGTTCAAAGTGGGGAAAAACATTTAGCCTAATGAGGGTTACAATTTATTTGCTTCTATTAAAACTACCTTAGATCTCCATGGTAACCTAGTTCCCAGTCCTTGAATACTTGTGTGGTTATTAAATCCCTTAAATTGGTGATGTGTAGCTGTGAAAGGGAGCTCTAATGATGTGTTTTGTGCAGGAAAGGGCAGAGCTGTTACTAGCTGACATGCCTCTGAGCTTTTAAGGTATGGCATGACACAGATGATGGACAGGAACAATGCTGGTGACTTCCATTTCTAACCCCTGCCCCTCATCAGCACTGCCACTCAAACATGATCTTTTTATCAAAGGTAATTGGATTTGTGAAACAGATGAGTGATTGAGAATGGCCTGGGGGTGCTTTTAGTAAAAGAGTGATGTAATAAGCAGCCAGGAGACCTGGAAGCTGAGGCTCTGCTCCAGCACTGGTGGCTGCTCAGAGAGGTGGAAGCTCTGTCCCCAGGGGCTCACAACCCCCAGGGAATTGCAGGATTTGGTGGTGGGTCATTATCCCAGAAAGCCTGGGGCCTACAGTTAGTGTTGAGGTGCAGAGTGATGCCTGTGCTGGTGCAGGGATTCCATCTGCTGCNCTATAATATAATTTTCTTCATTAAAATATTCCAATTAGCCTTAAACCAGCACAGCTAGGAAAGGCAAAATTCCATCTTAAGGTAGTCCTGGAAAATTCCTCTTGTACAGATGCTTGCAGTTGTGCTGCTGGCTTGGAGCAGAACTGAGCACTGGTGTGGGGGTTAAACTGAAACAGATTTTGTTACTATACAGGGACTAACTTGGGTAATGCTTGAGACAGTGTGACAGGGAAGAAGTGACAAACACTTCCCAACTCAAGCTGAAACCCTGGCAAAGCCCTTTCTGCATTCCCTGATTCCTTCATTTGTGTGCTCACATTGCACAGCGTGAAGGCTGGCCTCAGTCTCTCAGTAAATCAATCAGACTTGTTTCAGAGAATGGGCTTCCTAGCACCAATTGATCAAGTGAGGTTTGGTGTTTTGCAGTAGGCTGAATGGTTTCATTCATTTTTATGTAGAAAAATTTGCTGACTGCTGGTGAAGTGGATCCATACACTTGGGGATTGTCTCTTCCTATTGACGATCGAAGATCTGCAAAGGTAAATATCTGGAGGAAATGAAGTAAGTGGAGGCTAAGCTGAGTGCTTAACCCTTTGTGGGAAGCTCCCTGCCAACCCCACTTGATGCCAAGTGCAGGATTTCTGCTATGAAATGTGTTGGCTCTGCCCTAGCTGTGCTTACTTGTGCTAGAGCCAGATGAGGATTCAAACAAGTCAAAATTGCTGCTAGGAGAAAGCCCCAAACTCTGAGTTGTACCAGCGACTAGAGAAAAGAGAGGCAGCAAGAATGAAGTGCCCAGGAAGGGGCAAGGCCACAAGGACTCCTCAGTGCCAGTCTGCATTTGTGCCAAGTTTGTTAGCCACAAGTTCTCCTGCACTTCAGTGCAGTGTGTGCTGAGACAGTGAAAGAGAAAGAATCTCAGTGAAAGTCATAGAATGAATCACAGAATGTCAGACATGACATCAGACATCTGAGATGGGAAGGTGTCTGGGCACGGATGCCTTTGTACCCCAGCAGCTCAGCAGTGCATCCTCTTTACCTGTGTTGCTGCTGCAGAACCTCAGAGCTGCCAGGAGATGTCAGCTGTGCCCTGCTGAGCGCTCAGCCTCGGGGCAGTTCCTGCTTAGAAGTTAGTATCTGCATTTGGCTTGAAGCCTCTCGGAGCTAAAAAGTGCATGCAGGCAGCAGAGTGAATGCTGAGGGTTTTGCCACCTGTAAAGGACAACCCTGGCTTCTCAGCTTGGGCAAACGCCCCTCAGGCAGCTTTCAGAACTGTCTGCAGGTTTGGTGTTGTCACTGCCAGAAAACCTGCAGCTGCAAATTGTAGAGCACAGGTTTCACTTGCAGAGCTGTCACTAAGCTGGTGCTGCTGTGCTGATTGAGGTGTGAGTTATGTTTTATTTGGAATTTGCTCGTGGGAAAGCTTTTGTATGTAATATTCAGGCTGTGTTTTAACACCAGTTTGCTTTTCTAGTTGAAGATCCTTCAGGGGGAAGGGCAGGATTGGTAACACTGATAGAATTTTCTTGTTGTCTGTGTGGTGGTTGGAATGAGGAAGTACAAGAGATGCACATGGGCTAAGTAAAGAGTGCTAAAGTCAGGAAATAAAGCAAATCAGAGATGGCTTTGCCTGCAGACTTTGGCATTTCACATTGGTAGGCTATGACGTACAATCCCTGAATAGTTTTAGACCTGAGCAAGCTGGTTGTAAGTGTCAGCACCTTGCAAAAGCAGCTGGGGCAAGGGGCAGAGAGCAAATTGCTCTTTGTCTGCCTTGCATTTGCTGCACTTGGACCCTTTCTGCATTCACCTGAGCTGCTTGTTTGGATTTGGCCACTCAAGGTGTGTCAGTGAGAGCTTAGGATGGATCTTGCCTAGACATTAATTTGTCCTGTGTTAGTTATGAGCAGAGCAGGTCACAGCTACCCTTACCACAACAAAACCCTGGTGTATTTAAAAATACAGCAGCATTCCTTGGGGACTGCATGTGTGAGAAGCTGGCTTCTGCTCACAGCTTTGAAACAGAGGCAGAACTGTGTTCAGGAACAAGCAAAACCCTTGAAACAACTCCGGCTCTGCTTGTAAATCATGAAGAAAGGGGAGGGCAAACACAGCTCTCATCTGTTCCTTTAATGCTGCAGTTCTGTGAGGTCAGAAGGTGCTCAAAGCCACAGCATGATGATGATGATGATGTCCTCTTCACTGCCTGTTGTAGGAGAAACTACGTCTGGAAAGAAACAAGGAGTACAACCAGTACCTCAGGGACAAAGAAGAGTGGAATAAAAGGCTCAGGAGCCTGGGGAGGAAGAGCACAGAGGTAATGCAGTTTTACTGCAGCTGGCACAAAGAACAGAAATGATCTTGTCAGTTGGTTCATCATTGACTAAGACAAAGCAGCAGAGGATGTTCAATCAGGGCACTGTTTCATTAGTGTACTTAGCTCTTGGTTAGGAGTCACACAGCAGATTCCTTGATCCCTGCTTCACTCAGATCTATCCAGTAGAGTCATTCTTCTGTCTAAAACAAGGCCCCAGATTGTTCAAAGAGCTGTTTGATTCTTTGCACCTCTTCATCTGAAGGTCAGGCAGTTGTAAAAGGCCCAGGCAGCACTGAGAGCCATTCTGAGAACCAGTGGGTAAGAGGAAGAGTGCTGCTTTTCCTCAGGGAGAGCCCAAACTCCTGGCTTTTAATCCTTCATTGAAGTGTTTCTGCTGCTCACCCCTGCCATTACTCCAGTACCACCTTAGAGACTGCTTGAAGAAATACAAACCCATTTTGTTGCTCAGTGTGCTTTGTTTATATTCAGGTATTTTAATTGTTCTCTTCTTCCCCTAAAGCAGAATGAGATGTACAGGAACAGAAACCTCACTGCTGTTAGCAGGCTCCAGCTAGCCCAGGCTCCAAAAGCAGAGCCCAGCCATGCAGGGGCAGAACCTCCCAAGAAAGATGCTGTTACTTCTACAGAAAGTTGTGAGGAGCTGCAAACTAAGAGGTGGCTGGAGGAAGAGAGGTACCACAGGCTGGGTGATGAGGCAGGGCTGAGAGGTCACCTGCTGAGCAGAAGAGTTGAGGATTACCTGGATGTGCCCAGTGGAAGGTGCCCTGGGTTTGCCAGCCAGTCTGGGATTCCCATCAGGAAGCACCACAGACTTGATGAAGGCTATGATTTTGGGAGAAGGTTCTACAGAATGGACTATGGTCCTGAGCTGGGTGAAGAAGTGGGGCCCAGGCTGAGATGTGGAAGTGCTTACAACAGAAGATCTCCACACGTGTCTCATGCTGACAGGTATCTGCTCTCTGTCCCCTCCTTTCCTCTGTGGTTTGCTCTCATGGTAAATTAGCCAAGACTCCCATGGGAAAGCAGGATTTTGTACTTGAAAAATGAGCTTTGTAATCTGTTCTGGGAAAAAATACTTTAAAATTAGGCCAATACCTAAAGCTCTGCATGGTACATGAGGGGCAGAGGGTGTTTGGAGCAATCGTTCAGGAGGAAATCCAATGCTGTGGAGTGCTCCTGTTAAGCAGCCTTGATTGTGTGCACCAATACAGCACTTTGGTACTTGGACCCCACTGCCAATCTTTCCTTTCTGACTGACTCATTAAAAAAGACAAAAGCCAAAGAGCACAACCCTCAGAATCATTCAGGGTTTGGCTCTCTGCCCATTGCTGCTTTCCAAACCGGCTGGGCTGTGCAGTAGTCCCAAACCTGAGGCAGTTGTGGTTTCTGCAGCTGCATTTGAATGAAAGAAGGAAGTAAAGCTGCTTGTAAAGAAGTTGTAAGAAGGTGCTATGAGGGTGTTGGTTTGTCCACCTCACAGACATTGGAGTGTTTGCAGTTGGGGGTGGGTTGGTTTGATTGCTTTTTTTTATTCTGTATTTCCCTCTAAGCCTGTTGGCAGAATGACTTCCCTGCAGCTGCTGCAGTGACAAACACCACTGCCTGGCTTTTGATAGGCAGAACAACAACCTCTATTCTCCCCCCCCCCCCCCCCCCCAAAATTAAGACCTCCAGGAAAAAAATCAGAAGGCAGATTTCAGCACTCTCAAGTGTCTGATGTTATGATCATGTTTTGTTGCTGATTGGTGGCAGACTGGCTAAGTGATCTATGAAGTCACTGTTTACAGGGAGAGTTCTCTGGGTATTAAATTCATAACTGGGGAAAAACAAACCCTGAAATACCCTCCTAGGGCAAAAGTGTTTTCTAAATTGACTGAAGTCACAGCTCTGCAGATGCCAGCAGAGTTGAAACGACTTCTCTACAAAAATAGCTTTTGGAAGTTTTTCTGAGCCTTTAAAAAAAGTAACCTTGCAAAGCAATTAACTGTGGAGAAAGTGGAATGTCTGGAAGCCTTTGGGAGGCTAAATAAATGGTTGTTTCAGGTGCTCTGTGCAGAGGTGCAGGAGTTTATTCATACAATGTTGCTGGAAAAAAACAGCAAACAGAAACTGTGTTAAAGAGGGAGCAGGAAGCAGACTGCCCCTGCTCTGCTGAGCGAGGTGGGCAGGAGAGGATGCAGAAGGCATTGATCCATCCCTGTTGGA
The DNA here is from genome assembly GCA_013399055.1 of Ramphastos sulfuratus. NCBI lineage: Eukaryota > Metazoa > Chordata > Aves > Piciformes > Ramphastidae > Ramphastos > Ramphastos sulfuratus. The sequence continues at coordinate 17,517 of WBNM01017520.1, read as the reverse complement.
ATAATGCTGGGAAGGAGCAAAGCAGGTTCAGGGCAGGGAGAAGAAACTGCTGGAGCTGTCATTTCAGATGGGATCTTTCCTCTCTTTAAGGCTCCACCCGGATGGAGCAGCAAGAGTTCTACCTGCAGCTTATGAAGAGGAGGTGAAGGAGAGGACATATGAGCAGCAGATCTCCAGAGCTGGAAATTCCAGGTGTGGCATGCAGTGATTGTTTTTTGTTGAAACAATCAATCACCTGTTCTCCAGCTGGAGGCTTTTCACAGTTGCAATGAGGTGGAATACTTGCTTGATAGTTATTTCAAAATCCTTTTTTAACCTCTTGCCTTGGTTTTGCAAGGCTTGAAGTGATCTAAGTGGGTGAGGCAGAAGCAGAACACTTGTAAAGCCCTTCCATAAACTCCTGCCTGGCACCACTCAGTCTGTCAACATTGCTCACATGCTCAGCTGAGTGTTTCTGCTGGCCTCAAACCACAGGCAAACAAGAGCTGGGAAACTTTTTTTCCAGGCAAGTGGTCCTCCTGCATGTGATACTCTGGGTTTGGACAAAGATTTGTCATCACCTTAGCCCTGCGTGATGCAGGTGTCTGTGGTGGTGTGCACAGCCTGCTGGCAAATTGCAGTTTGATCTTCCCTTTTTCTCTTTTGCCTTTGCCAGAAATCAGCTACAAGGCAGTTCCTCAGCTGATGAACAGGCCAGGCCTGCAGCTAAAGTGCCATATGCCACAGCCCTTGTTCTTGGTGAGTATGAGCACCTCATTCACAGCACTCAGCTGCTTTGCAGCTTTCATGTATTTTTGGCAATAGTTAAGGCAGGAAAGAAAGTAATTTTTTCCTTTGTACTGGTTCTCCCCAAGACTTTACCTGGACAAAAAGCAAAGCATGTTCTGTTCTCCCTTCATGTAAAAGGGATTTCAAATCAACTGTGAAGGACCCTGATTTCTGCTTAGAGTCCATAAACAGTTCAAGGCCCAGAGACATGAAGGTTTTTCACACAATGAAGTGCAGGAGGAAGGTTAACCTTAGTGGTGTTAGTGACACAGCTTTGTACTGAACTCAAGTTGCAGAAATATGGGAAATGGTCCTGTCCTGTGCAAGGACAAATGATTCTGATCATCTTCAGGCAGTAAGGTAGCCACAGGAAATGCTTTGATTGAGCATGGTAGAGAGAAACATGTTAGAAAACAGCATTCCTGGCTGAACTCAGGACATCAAGGCACAAGAACTGAGGAGCTGTCAGATAGGAGCCTCTGCATTGTGGGGGGAAATGGCTAAGAGTTGGCAGAATCACTCCTGTTTGTATTTGAACTTAACCTGATCTTCAGTGCTACGTGTTGCAGGGGCAGGGGTTTGGAGCTGTGTCAAGGGCAGCATTCAGAGAGTGGTGATGTGGTGGTCACTTTGGTCTGCCCAGGGACCTGGGCACATGAAGTTGTGAGTTTGTTCTCAGCAGTCCTGGTTAGCAGGAGAACATTGGTCAGCTTGACAGGGTGCTGGCCCAGCTCATTTTGACTGCACCATCACCTGGAAAGGTTGCACCAGGTGATCCATGGGGTCCCTTCCAACCTGGCATTCTGGGATGAGTGCTGTGAAGTGCTGTGTAAAGGTTAAGCAAATTAAAACTTGACATTTTTGGAGCAGTGATTTTGGACTCAAGCAGTCCCAAACCATGAGGTTCTCTTGCACACTTCAGTCACTTTTACAGTCCCAGAACAGAATAACCCCGCCCAGGGACACATCCTGTTTGTTGTGGTTGTTGGTTTTGATTTAGTTTCTTTGCAGCCTCTTTCACTTTACTGCTCAGGTCTGCTTCCCTGAGGAGCCAGGTGCTTGGATGCAGCCCACCAGCAGTCCTGGGGCTGCTGCTCACAGCAGGTGGAGAGGTGGTTTTGGTTTAGAGTAATAAAGACTGAGAGGGAACTGCCACAGGCTGAAGGCTTTTTGAGTTCCTTCCAACCCACATGAGCTGCTGCTGCTTGCTCCCATCACCCAGACAGGCTGTGGCAGGAGCAGGCTCAAGGCATCAGAGGTCTCCTGTGCACCTTCCCTGGTCCTGCTCTGCTCTTGTGTGCTGGTGCCAACTGAAGTGCACTGGTTTTGGCCAGCACAAAATGGTGTGTTCTGTGGAGCACTTAAAACAAATCCATGCTCATTCCCACTAGGAGACCAGGACAGAACACTTCTCCAGAGGAAGAAAGAGAAGTACAGGCAAGAGCTGAGAGAGCAGATAGCAGAGCAGCAGCGCAACAGGCGGCGGTAAGGGCTGGGAGCTCTGGGGACAGGGCTGCAATGTGAAGGATTTCATCATTCAGTGTGGATGACTAAGGAATTCCAGCTAGCCAGGTCATCTTGCACCCTTTTAAACTGCTTGGCTTGAGAGCTTCAGTTCTGCAGAAATTCAACAACTTCCCATGAAACAAAGGAGAAAATGGGTTTGGTGTTTTTCATTGCACACAGTGATTGTAGTTCCTTAAGGCTAAAGAAGCTCCAAGCTCCAGCTAAACATAACCTCCTTTGCTTGTGAAGGGTGATGTAATTACTTGGTGAATCCTGCTTTGCCCTCCAATGTAGGGAGGTAACCTTTCACTTTCAAAGCACTTGTTTGTGCAGAATAAGCAGCCACACGTTTCTTGCCTGCCTATCAGCAGCTCAACTATGGTATGGATGCAGGAAACCACACAGTGGTGCTAGCGAAGGGATAAGGAATTAAACTCCAGTTCCTATTGACTGTTTTGCTGGAAAAATCTGCAAGCTGGAGGAGCCTGAGCCCTGAAGTGGCCACACAGTGCTTCCTGCTGTGCTCTTAGGCATTAGTTTCAGTGTATTTGGTAGAAACTTTGAATAAAGAGGGATTTTTTTTTTTTCCCCCAGTAATTTCCTGAAAGGTTGTGGTGAAAGTTGCTTTGGAGGTTTGACCTGTTATGGTAGCTGGCTTTTTATTAGGTGGAATGGATGATCTGAGCCTTCTGTTTTTCTTCTTTAAACCAGTGAGAAGGAACTTGAGCTCTTAGTTGCTGCTTCTGGAGCTCAAGACCCGGAGAAGGAGGTAAGGATTGTGGCTTCTCTTTCACCTTTGCAGATCTCTCTGTTGCACACACACTGCTGCTTCAGTCAGGAAGCTCTGCAGGGCTTGGACAGGAGGATAAATGCTGTGGGGTTGTCCTAGTAGGGCATTAGCCTGGAATAAAACTGCAGCCAAGGCTGTAACTCATTGCACTGCCTTCAGCTTAGAAGGAAAATACCTTTATGAAAGTTATCAAATGTTTTCTTTTGCTATGACCCAGTGGAGGCTTTGTACAAGCAGCATAAGAAGTATTTTTATAGGATAAGTGCACAGGAAAAAAGTATTTTTGTTTCCAGTGGTAGGCTGGAGAAAATAATCCTCCTTTCTCAAGCAAGAATAAACTGGTGATGAATTGAACTGGTTGCCAGTTTAAATTGTCAGTGGGGCTGGGCTTTTGGGAGGCTATAACACAGAAAGAAGCTCGTGGCCTTTCCGGAGAGCTCAGCAGTGCTGAGAGGAGCTCTTGTTCTCTAGAAGATGAATGAGGAGCTGTGAAATGCTGTCAGGCAGGGTTGGAGTAGACGTTGAAAGAAATCTCTTACTCCTCAATGGGGAGGAAGAGCACTGAGAAGAGCTCTGGCTGCATGTTCCTGCCCTCCCTGTTTCAAGTTTCCCTGGTGCTTGTTTGGTCCCTTCTGCAACCTGATTGAGCTTGGGTAGCTGGCAGAAAGCTGCACCTTTTTTGCTGCTCTAGGTGGCTGAGAGAGGCCAACTGGCTGCTGAGGGGTTCAGATGGGCAGAGGGAGAGGGCTGCAGTGTACATCTGGGAGCCAGGCAGCAGCAGAGATCCCAGCTCCTTTGGCACTGCAGGGTGTGAGAGCAGCACAAACAACTGTCTCCTCAAAGCTGACCAACAGAAGCAGGCTGTGCTGCTTGTGCACCTCAGACTGGAAAGTGCCCATGGCAGGAGCAGGATTGTGTCCAGAGCTAGTCCAGGGCACGTAGAATGTTTTAAGCCTCTTAATTTAGCAGAAAGCCTTCAATTAAGTAGAATTGCTACACTCATTAAGCATCAGTCACTGTTAGTTTTAAATTGCCTCTTGGGGAGAGATTCTAATTAGGTGGATTTCTTGGTTAATTACAGGTTGGTTAAATAGCAATGCCTGATTAGGGATCTATAAATGCAGCCTGTTGTATGTACTGCTTGTTGAAAAGAAAACAATCCCCAGGATGAGCTGAGTGCCAGAGTCACCCCTGCAGTGAGCTCCAGAGCTGAAACCTGGGGCACTTGACCATTAAAAAGGAGTTTGAAGTTTTTTTACCTGATCTTTTCCAATGCAGTGTCTGGAGCAGAGCATTTAAACCAGGCTCTCACACTAAGGAGTCTAAGGAACTGCTCTCAGTGTCACAGACTGCATCTAGTGGGAAGGGACCCTCCAAGCTCATCTTGTCCAACCCCTGCAGGCACAGGGACACCTCCAACTAGAGCAGGCTGCCCGGAGACACATCCAGTGTGATCTTGAATGTCTCCAGGGATGGGGCCTCAACCACCTTCCTGGGCAGCCTGTGCCAGTCTCTCCCCACCCTCACTATGCAGAACTTCTTCCTGATGCCCAACCTAACTCTGTCCTGCTCCAGCTTCAAACAATTGCCCTTGTCCTGTCCCCACAACCCCTTCTGAAGAGTCCCTCCCCAGCCTCCCTGAAGGTCTCCTTCAGATATTGAAATGCAGCTCTAAGGTTTCCTGGGAGCCTTCTGCAGGCTGAACAACCCCAACTCTGTCTGTCCCCACACCAGAGGTTTTCCAGCCCTCTGATCATCTTTGTGGCCTCCTTTGGACCCTCCCCATCAGGTCCATGTCCTCCCTGTGTTGAGGCTGCCTGGACCCACTCCAGAGGGGCAGGATCACCCCCCCAACCTGCTGGCCATGCTCTGTTCAGCTGCTGCAGCTCCTGTCTGTTGTCTGACTTCTTGTTCACATCCAGAAACATGAAGTTAAATGTTACACACACTCATGCCCAGTAGCTGTTGAGAACTTTAACCCCAAGGCTGTAGGTCATGGTTGGTGAGGACTAACTGCCTGTGTCCACTGTCTTGCAGCTGAGTGAGGAGGAGGTAAAGACCACATCTTGCTGGGTCTGTGCTGCAGGCTGTGTGGTTTGCTGTTAGACACTGAACACTTGGTTGCTGCTGTGACTTTGCATGTTAGCTGACCACAGTGTTAGGACCAGTAAATCTGGAAACAAAATCTGGTGTATTTGTGTTATGATTTACTCTCTTTTAATTCCTAGCCCTCTACAAGGCTGACTTCTGAAAGCAAAGGTTAAAGTCTCTGGCAGGGCAGCTGGTGTCAGGGCTGCCTGGGCTGATAGAGGATACTTCTGCAGCTGATCTGCATGCCTGAACCTTAGCTGTGTGGTGCCTTTTGCTTGCCTCTGAGGCTGCCAGTTACCAATTAGTGTTTGATAGTTCTGGTTTGAAAAGAAAACCCTCAAGACAGTGTAGTTGTGGCGGGAAAACGGAAGAAAATCAAAGACACTCAAAGAGAAAAAGCAAGGATGTGTTGGCTGAGAAAAGTCTCAGTCTGTTTGCTTGTAGTTTTTACTAACCATGAGCCCTTTTGTCTTGGGGAGGGGGCTCAGAAACCTGTGCATCATGTGAGGATCTGGGGAGGAAACTGGCAGCTGTAAGCTGTATGACAGCCAGCTCTGGAAATGCTTCTTTGTGGCCAGTAACTAGAGGCGTTCGCTGCTGCAGCCTGCCGCAGGGGGCGGACGTGGTAAAGCTGTCACCGAGTGGTGGTGTTGGACTGCTGTGAGTTCCTTGGGAGGGGAAAATGCAATTACTGGAAGTCTGAACAGTTAGTTGGGACCCAGGGAAGTGTTTCAGTGCAACCTCAGTGCAGGTTTGAGTATTTCCTGCTGATAACAAGACAGCTGGTTTGTGTTTCATTTTTCTCCCCTCTGTTTTTTCTTCCCTTCAGCCAAGCAGGTTGAAGCAGTTTGGCCTCTCAGCAACAGCTCCTGAAGACAAAGTACCTCCTGAAAAGCCTCAGGTGGCTTTCCAAACCCCAGTGCCTGCCTCTTCAACCTCCCCAGTGCGTGAAGACTTTCCCAGGGGCCTTGGCAGCACTCTTGGTGAAGCAGCAGCTTCCAGGTGCTTCCCCGTCCTGCTCCTTTTGCACCTCAGATAAGGTGGTGGTTGAGCATGGTCCTGCTGCTCATGGGGTGTGAGGTCCTGCTCCAGGTACAGGCAACACTGTGACAACTGATGGGAACCTGAAGTAGTTTGCTCTGGAGTAAGCTGTGTGAGGTAGACGTTCAGACTTGGAACCAGCCAGGAAGGCTGGGTCAGCTGGGGAGCTGCTCTGCAGGGCTCAGCTCAGGAGCAGGATGCAGGAGAGGACAGCTTCCACTCGATGCTGTGCTGCAGACCCAGCAGCTGAGGGAGAGCCAAGGACCCTCAGGCTGAAGCTGTGCTGTGCCCTTAGACCGGGGCCTAGTCCTTGGCTTGTTTATGTACTGTTGCTGCTGTAAGCAGCAAGTGCCATGGACTGAGCCTGCTGAAGGTGTATGCTTGGCTTGTGGTCCTTGTGCCTCTGGAGCAGTGGGGCCAGGTCCTGCTCCTGAGGAGGTGACTGCCCTGCTGAAGCCTGGGGTGTGCTGTTCCTGCACTGCGCTTGGGGGGCTCCTGGGCTGAGCTCAGGCCATGTTATTCCCACAGTGAAGGCTTTGTTTTGCCTTTCTTTCGGTGAGCTTCTTTCAATGGCACAACAAAACAAAGAATTTTGTTCCTTTGTCTTCCAGGCTCACCCAGATGCCAGCACCTCCTCCAACACCAGTGCTGGCTGCCAGCTGCAGGACTGCCTACAATGATGCCTCTGGGGCACACGACCCTCTGGAGCACAGCCTGGCACACCGTCGGTGCAGGAGGTTGGGTGGGCTGCTGCTGCTTGAAGTGGAGCAGGAGCCTGCTTTTAATCTAGTTAAGTAAGGGATAATACAGAGCGGGGGACAGCAGTGTAAGGCCAGTTCCTAGGTGTGCTGTGAATGAGAAAGGCTTTATGCAGTGCTGCTTTGGAACAAAGCAGTCTTCTCCCACTGCAGAGCTTGTTCACAGCCTCAGCTCCTTAGCCATTACATCTCACAGGTCATGCTCTTCACAGTCTGGACAATCAAAGCACTGTTATTCTGAATTGTTTACATCATCATTGCTCCACGTTTGGGTGGTGGTAACATTGCAGATGTTTTGGAAGGAACTGGATGAAGAAATCAACCTTTAAGAACTCCTCTTTTTATCTACCTTTTGTCTGCTTCGTGATGATTTTGTGAGCAGTGTGTGTGGGGAGGGACCAGATGGACTGCTCTTTGATTTGCTTTTTTTGCTTCTTTTACTTTTCTACAGGAAAAAAACCCCAAATTTAAGAAAAGTTAAACTAAACCAGAGGAGAGAACCTCTTTACAATAATCACTCCTACAAACTTCATTCACACCAACCAGTACCCACTGGGGACTTTCAGAGATTTAACAGCAAAAGCTTTTATTTTTTTTTATTTTTTTTTTTACTTCCACTGTCCATTTCTCCCTATCTTGGAATGTAGGAGCTTATAGTTTCAGAAACACCTTTTAAGTACCAGATAACTTTTTTGACCTTTTCTTTGTTGTCTTATTTCCAGACCACAGTTTTAACCTCAAGGAAGTTTTGAGTGGTTTGTGTGGTGTCTTCTAGGGTGTGTGGTTAACCTGCAGGATCAAACTGCTTACAGTTCAGAGTCTGAAAGAAGCTAATCCTTCATGTATGAGAGTTGGCCTGTCCTAGAGCTTGTGCTCACAAACTGGGACATTTCCAGCTCTTCAGATTTGCTGTGGAGGTGCCTCTCTGGCTGCCTGGAGCACAACCAGTGGCATGCACACAGGTTAAGCCCTGCAGGGGCAGTGCTGCAGGTCCTGTTTCAGTGCAGGTGCCTCATGTCCTGCACTTCTGCAGGAGGCTGGAGGCTTCATGAAGGATTTAGCTGAATTTTAAGAACCAGCTTTGTACTCTAACATTGTATCTCTTGCTGCAGTGGGTGCTGAGGATGAGCTCAGTTTGAGTGGCCAAGAGCCCTGTTTGTAATTCTGCAGTCGCAGACTGAGCTCTTGTGAGCAGTGCAGATGTTTGTGTCTGAGCATTGAAAATGGTGCTTTGTTCACTCTAGATGGTACAGGTGTGATGGGAGTGCAGCCCACAGCTGATCTGGATCCTCCTGTGGGCCAAGCCGCAGCAGAGCAGCCTGTGTGAGTATTGTCAGTGTTCAGTGCCTGTGCTGCTGGCAGCAGGTGCATGGCTTTGAAGCAGAGCATGTTAAAGACAACCCTTCAAACCTCCAGTGGAGAGTCTCTATCCAAACAGTAATTCAGTGAACTCAGTTTGAGATTATAAAACTGCCAGGCTGTGGCAAACAGCAGCTCTGAAGTATTTCAGGAATCATAGAATCATAGAATGGTTAAGGTTGGAAGGGACCACAAAGAGCAGCCAGTTCCAACCCCCTGCCATAGGCAGGGACACCTCCCACTAGAACAGGTCACTCAACGCCTCATCCAGCCTGGTGCTCAGCACCTCCAGGGAGGTTGTGGAGCACAGATTCTGTGTTCCACAACCTCCCTGGGCAACCTGTGCCAGTGTCTCACCACCCTCACTGTAAAGAACTTCCTCCTGACATCCAGTTTCAATCTCCCCTCTGCCAGTTCAAACCCATTCCCCTTGTCCTGGCATTGCAAAAGGAAAAGTTCTTTCAGTGTTTTTTTGATCCCCACCCTGTGGCCTCTGTGATGTGTTCATTTGCTACCTGTGGTTTTCTACTGCAGAAGCAGCATTGGGCAGAGGAGTACAGGAGACAGGCAGAGAAGCAGAGGAGCCCTTCCTGAAGGCAAACCAAAGCCTGCCAAAGAGGCAACAGTATTTTATCAACAGGAATTACGGCAGCAGGTATGGAGAAAGAAAGCTGCTGGTGCTTTCCTCTGGTACTTCTTCACATGCAATGGCTGGAACTGCAGCACTCTTTCAAACGTATTTAATTGGTTTACAAGTAAAAAATTTTCTCCCTTTCTATGTTCTGCTTCTCTTTTCCCCTTGGTTGGTTTGGGTTCAGATACAAGAGAGGGAGGAGCGGCGCCGCCAGGAGAGGAAGGAAAAAGAGCACTTGGAAGCCAAGCTGGAAGCAGAGCTGAGGAACAACAGCCCCTGGGGAAGAGGAGGTGGTGGTGCTCCTCTCAAAGATGCACAAGGAAACCTGATAGGTAAGTCTGCCAGAATCTGGGCTGTCCTTGTAGGGTGGATGTGTTGTTGCTCTGGTAAGGGCTCTGTTCGGGTGTGCTCAGTGGCACTGGTAGCTCTGCCCTGACAGACACAGACTGGTTGTGAGCAGATGCACTCCAGGAATGTTGGAGAGAGGAACTGTTTTGATTTCTGGAGGATCACAATTCGAACCAAGTGGGAAATGGGGATATGGGGAAACACAGCACAGGTCAGCTCTAAGTGAAGCACAATGCAGTGGTAAAGGGAGGAGGAGAGCAGACAAAGTCAGCTGCAGTGCAAATGTGCTGAAGTCTGTTGTGCAGACACTAGGAACGATTGGGGTCTGCTTTTGTTTAAATAACTTCTAGGCTTGGAAAGCTCTACTTGTGACAGGGATGGTTTGAATAAATGCATAAAGCTAAGTGGAACATTTGCATTTCCCTAAGTAGCACTGCTGGTAAATAGCTCCATAAAGAGCAGCCAGCAGGGATGTCTATCAGGGTTTGTTCTCCCCAGTGCTGTTTTATACAAGATGGGAGCAGTGAGCTGGGAGATAGCCATGATCAGGGCAAGCTGTTCAGCCACCCTCCAGTGAGTCAGAGATGGATGCAGGATTAGAATTCAAGTCCCTGATCCTGATTCCTGGTGAACCCTACAGGGATGTTTTATGTGAAACACAGAGAGTCCTCAGGAGGCAGAATGAGATTGGTGTGTGCCCAAATCCTGCCCCATGCTGGCTCTCTTCATTCTTGCCCTTAGCATCTGAGTGAGAGTCTTGCAATTTTATAGCTCCTAATTCCTAATGTGAAACAAATTGATGCTGCTGTCATGGGAGGATGGTGCTGAGTTCTGAGAAGGCTTTTAAAATGTCTCCTGCTAACAAAACATGAGAGCCTCAAAGCATGGGACACTCCCTGGAGGCCAGGTTCTCTGCAACTGACTGGATTGAGTTGGATGGCACCTGGGTGATGCCTGGTTACATGCACAGTGCAGTCTGAGGCTGGGGGTAAAGTGCTTTTGGTTTGAAGTGAAACTTTTAGCTATGGTGAAGACTAAATTACCAATCTTAATGGGGTTTTTTTGGTAACTGGGAGGCACCAGGTATGTTTTGGTCAAAATCATTTTGCTTACACACAGAAATCTACATCTGGATGATTATGAAGACCAAAATACTCCTCAGTGGTTCAGTTGCCACCCTTAGTAGTGGTCCAGTAGAGATTCAGGGCTTGAAACACCAATACTGAGCTCAAAGGGCTGTGCAGCAGCAAGGAGCTAGAAGGGAAGGGCTGGTTGGTAAATGTGTCCTGGCCAACCATTTTTGTCTTGAACTCTTCATTTTTTCCACCCCACAGCGTTTTTGGGCAGGGCAGAGGGCAGGTTTCCAGTGAAGAATCTTTCCTGGTTAAAGAAAAGCCCCAAAAGAAACCTTTGAATCAGCAAATTCCTAAGGACTGGCATTGCAGCTAGAGAGAGCTTCACTGCTCCTGTCTGCTCTTGCCTTTCCTGTCCCCGTAGCTCCTGTGCCCAGGAGGGTGGACTCAAAGCCCCTGTGTGGTTGAGAAGGCCTGAAGGTGCCTTGGGTGAGAACTGAGCATGCTAAGGTCATTTCCCCTTCTCTACAGCCGACTTGAACATGATGCACAGGCGAAACGAAGAGCTCTATCGCAACCCAGAGGCAAGGCTCTACCAGGATAAGAGGCCTTCTGTAGCTGACCCAAGTTTGGCCTCCCCAAGACCTGAGAACACAAAAGCACCTACGAATGAGCCAGCAGGTTATTAAGAATGATCTATTAGACTTCATTAGAGCTGTTAGTGATCAATGCTCTCTAGTCTCTGTACTCCTCTCTAGCAGCCCTATGATGTTATTGGTGCTCTTCTCCCTGTGAAGCCAGCTTCGTGCCTCCTTCCTAAACCTCTTCTTTGCCCTCACTGTGTGCTCTGAAATTGTCCTCTAATAACTCTTTGAGCTCTGAACAGCTGGGACCAGTACAGCAGTTTGCCAAGTTCAATGTTAGCAAATCAAATCTTCATACATCTTGGCTTCACTTCTGAATGACACTGAAACAACTGTACAGTGGGGAGAGGATGGAATGAGAGGAGGAGGAGGGGGGAGGGTCTGCTCCTGGTGATGGAAGTTAACCTGAAAACAGGTTAAGGTGAAATTGGTGCAGTAATAAATCAAGGAAGCTCTAGAAGGCTCCAGGTAACTCAGAGCACCTGCAGCCCTGTGCACTGCTTCCAAGGCTTAGGGACCTTTATTTTGTTGTCCTACTTTCTAGTGGCTCCTCCTCTTACCTGTTGGGAGATGTCTGAATCTCCAGTTCTGAGTCTGCAATGGGCAAAGGCCAGGACTGGTGCTGGCCTCGAGCCAACTGAGAGACTTCTTTTCTTTCTCCTGTCTGAACAGCTTCTCAAGAATGCAGTTCAGTGTCCTCTCCACTGGCTGCAGAAGCAATGATTTGGTTCCTCTGTCCCCTCTCTTGCTCTTCCTCCCTGGTGCAGTGTCTGTTTGAAGCACTCAGGAAGAAGGGGAACAGGCCAGTGAAGGCAGACTAGCAAGGATGCCCCTGGTTAGACACTTCCTTTGGGGTCAGGAGGTGCTGCCCACCAGTGCTGACATCTTCAGAGTCTTGCACCTTCCTGGACAGGCAATGCAGTGGCTTTGGGGGGATCTTAGTGAGGTTGGTTGGCAAGTAAGTGCATCTTACCTAAATATTCTGCTCTAAGGAGCAGGACTGCCTGTGCTGAGTCAGAGCCACTGCAAGCAGTAAAATCCTGAGGTGTAAAATGTTTGCTGTTCCAATTAAACACAGATGACATTTTTAGATGCTGAGCTGCAGATTGGAGAGTAGAATAAATGACTTCCAGAGGTGTTGTGGTGTCAGAAGACAGCTCTCCTGGATTTATGAACTGAGTAGCTCAACCTGCAGTTAAACCTTCAGCACACAACAGAAGAGCTTCCAGTCCCAGCTGTTGGTTTCACTGAGTTATGATTGCTGTAAACTACTTTTACAAACAAGTGTCCCAGATTCCTGCTCCTTCCCTCTGCCTTGCTCTCTCACACTGGCTTTGATGTGGATCTGTAACCTCCCTCTCCCAGGTTTTCTCAGTGCCAAGACCTCTCCCTTCGCTCGAGGCAACATCTTTGGGAAGTCTCCCTCGGCACAGCAGCTCCAGCAGCAGGAGTCCTACAGGAACTTCCTGCAGCAGCAGGTGAGGGCACACAGCAGGGGCAGCCCTATGCACCTGCTTGGAAAGAGGGGCTGCAGGCAGAGGAAGCCATCAGAGAAGACTGGGAGGACCTGAGAGCTGCCTTCCAATACCTGAAGGGACTTTTGCTGAGGGTGTCTGCAGACAGGCCAAGGGGGGAATGGTTTGAAGCTGAGGCAGAGCAGGGTTAGACTGGAGCTGAGGAAGAAGTTCTGCAGTCTGAGGGTGGTGAGACTGGCAGAGGCTGCCCAGCTCTCTACTGACAGAATTCTGCTCTCAAAAGGCTCACAGACACAGGCATGTAAACAAGTGAAGCTTTTTGCCCTGGCATTTGTGTCATGCAGACTCCCATGTTCATCAGCACCAAATGGTGGGCAGGGAGACAAGTGTTCAGTTATTGGTGGCTGTACAGAACATGACTGTTCTAGCAGCTTGTCTTCTGTCCATGGTACAGCACACACAGGCTGCTGCCACAAGGAGTAAGTATCAGTTTAGTTAAATACCAGTAGGTAGCAACTATCAGTAAATAGTGACCAGAGAGAACCGGTAAAAAGCAGCTCCTAAAGGAGTCCTGAGCTGTGAGACTGGCCCTAGGCTTTCAGTCACTCCACACAACTCTTGATAGCACAAGCAGGTGCTGCACGTGTCCAGAGAAGATCAGGTGGTGTGTGTTGGACACCAGACTGGTGCTGGCAGCTGAATGTTTCTCTGCTCTCCAGATTGAAGAGAACAGACAGAGGAAGGAGGCAGAGCGAGAAAGGCTGCGGCTGGAAGAAGAGAAGGAGGAGAAACGACTGGCTGAGGAGAGACTGAGGATCCAGAAGGCTTATGAAGAAGAACAAGAAGAGAGGAGGAGAAAAAATGAGATGGTACAGTATTTTTGACTCAATATTTCCCTCATCCTAATCTCTTTGCCCTCTAGGTCAGAAGGCTAAGATGAGGAGTGTCCTGTGAGCTGTTTCCAAAAGGGTCTGTGTTAGCCAAGCCAAGGCTGACCAGCAGGTGCTCCTCACTCCCTAGGGCAAGCCAGCCCCTGCCCACCCAGAGTCCTTAAGGCTGGAGAAGGCCTCTAAAGTCATCCAGTCCAACCACTACACCATGGCCCAGAGTGCTTTCTTGTAAGCAAAATGGTGTCATTTTATAACTGGCAGTGGGGCTGTCTTCTGCAAAAGGAGGTGCTTGGTAGGCCAGGAGAAAGCTTTGTCACAGGTGAAGCCAAACCCTCTCTTTTTAACCTCTTCAGTCGAACACTCAGGGCATTATCTGTGTTCTGGAGCTGCAGAGGAACATTTCCAAGCCTGGTTTTGGCTGATCAGGGTCTCTGAGCACTGCTGACTTTGGAAGAATGCCAGACACATCTCATGGAAGTAAAGTTGTGATTGAACTCAACCCCCAAAGCCTTATTGAGCAGGCTTGGAAAACCAAATGGATTTGTGTAGTTGAGACTCTCATAATTAACTGGAGAAGGCCATAAAGGCCCTTGGAGATCTTTCAGTACCTCCAGGATTATGAGAGCTGAGTTCAAGATGTAGAACTGCAGGACCTCCAAGGCAGAACACTCAGCCTGTGTGCTGGGTGAGTCTTGTCCTCTGGCTGGCAGAGCTGCTCTGCTCGAGGCCCAAAGCTGCCTTGGGGCTTGCCACAGAGAGGGCTCGAGTAGGGACTGGATGGTCTTCTCCTCTCTGGTGCATTGTGCAGCATGTTTGGTTGGAGTCTGCTGAGAAGGACTCCACAGACCAGGCGGAGCTGGCAGCAGAGTTGGGGGTCTGTAGTGATCAGATCAGCAGAGCTGGGCTGCAGCCGTTCAGCGTTTGCATGGCAGAGTCTTTAATGAGAATGTTTGAACTCAGCCTAATGAAACAGACTTCTCACTTCACCCTGCTCGCTTTGATGTGGGATTTTAACTCCTCAAACAACAGCAAGGCAAAGGTTCAATAGTGTGGGCTCTCTTTTTTTATTATGTGCTAACTATGTACTACAGGAGCAACTAAGAATCAAAGAAATCATTCAATGGGATGAAGAGAAGCAAAAAGAAGCAAGAAAAAGACAACTAGAAAAAGAAAAGCAGGAAAAAGAAAAACAAGATGAGCAACTTAGGCAGCAGCTGGAGAAAGAAAAAGTGGCTGAGGAGAAGGTATGTTCCAGTGACTGTAGGGTGCCAATCCTCCTTCCTAGTGACAGTCAGGGAGTTGGAAAGAGCTGGCAGCATTTTTAGTCCTCTACCTTCAGTGCTCTTCCCCTCCTGGTTTGCCAGCTTAGGACACCCAGAGAGAGGAGCTGATGGGCAAATCAGACACTCTGCAGTGGAGACATCACTGCTGGTCAGTGTAGCATTAAAGTAGCAAACCCAGGATAAAGGAGGGAGAACTCTGTCACAGAACAAAGCATTAAATTACTACAGGTAGAAAATAATCTCATTAAATTGTTTTGGCAGGAATTTTATGATTAAGAGTTGAAAGCAAATTAAACAGGAAAAAAAAATAAGCAAATTAAACAGAGAAATTATTCAACTAAGTAAATTAGATAGAAAAATAATTGAGTTAACCAAACGCAGGTTTTTTTTTTCCTGTCAAGTGAAAATTTTTTGCCCAGCTCTTCCTGCCCAAACACTTCAGGATCTGTGGGAATGTTGTTTCCATCTTGCAGATGCCAAGGCAGCCCTCTCCTGTCATTCCTGCTCTGCAGAGCAAAGCACTAAGAGAAGAAAGGATTCCCTCTGCTGAGAGCCATTTGTCTCACCACACGGAGGTAGGAGTTTTGCTGTCCACATCTGCTGCTGAAGGTGTGAGATCCCAGCAGGCTTTGCCGGTCATGGCTGGAGCACCACAGGCAGTCTCTGTGCCAGCAGTCTGCCAGCTCTGGAAGGGGATCTTCAGCTGTATCCAGAGGGCTGAAGATTTGTTTTTGGAGTAGTTTTTTTCTGTGCCACTCACTGCGAGTGTGGGCAGCTCTGCCCAGTGAGCTCAGGCATTAGGGTAAGGAGGTTCACATCTAGGCTGGCACCTCAGAGAACTTGGCTCAAGTGTGAAGCTTCACCTAGCTCCAGACATGGCTGCTTTGTGGAGGCACAGAAAGGTTCTAACCCTTTTTTAACCAACTGTCTGAACTGGGTTAAAAATATTCATGGATTTGCCATGGAAATGATAATTTGGCAAAGTATTTCATGGTGCACTTCCAGGAGATGTTTCCAGGAAGGCTTTAAGCCTTATTTCAAACTGTTGCTCTCCCTAAATGACTGCTCTGGGGGAAGCTCGGAGCTGTGGGGATGCACCAAGGATTTAACAAACCCTAGGCAGTAACAGCCTGAAGGGTGACTGTTGTGGCTTCCAGCTGTTGTGGTGAACTGGACATAAAACCAGGGAATAAAATGTCCTCTTGTCTGCTGCTGCACCTCCTTCCTTTGGTGTACTAATACTTGATGTTCATTGTGCTCACCAGGATCCTCCTCATCCAAGGGTTCCTTCTCCACCCATCCCTGCTATAAGAAACCAGCTGTGTGCCTTTGGTAGGTGTGAAGACCTTCCTTGGCATCTCTCAGTCAGACTGTTCTTAGCCGTAGTTCTTCACATGCAGCAGAGCACTCCCACTGCAGCCTGGATGCCTTCTGCTCCTCGGGTCTGCTCCCTGCAGTGTCTGCGCAATCCCAGTTCTGATGAACAGTTCATTACCTCTCCCTTTTGTTTCCACCTTCCATTTTGAAGGTAGGCAGAAGTGTGTCCCTGCCAGCCTGTTCTTGACCCACTCGTGTTCCGTTGCAGAGGGGAGGCCGAATGTGCTCAGTGAGCTGTCGGAGACATGGAAGCAGCCGCGCAGCGAGGAGCGGCAGCTGCATGTGGCTGCTGAGGAGGAGGTGCCCACCACACGGTAGGGAGGGCACCTGTGGGCTTCACAGCTGAGCTCTGGCACAGCAGCTGCTGGGTGTGAGGAGCTGCTCTTAGCTGGCTAATACGCGATTGAAAGGAGAATGCACAGAACCTGGATATCAGATTGTCTCCACTTCTGCTCCTGTGGGTTGTTTGGTTTTTTGGGGGGCAGCTCTGTGCTGGTGAGACTGGGGGCTGCAGTGCCCCATCTCGGAGCATGGTCCAAAGCAAGTGTCTGGGGCAGAGTTTTCTCCCATTGCCTTGTTTCTGGGGCAGCCTTTGTGCCTGTAAACTGCAGTGAAGCTGCTGCTGACCAGCAGTGCTGTGGTGGCACTCATCTTTCTGACAGCCATACCCTTTTTATTTGTTTCCAAAGTGTCTTAGTTAATGATGCCAATTAGTTAGGCTCATCAGATAATGTCTTAGTTCAGGTCCATAAAGCAAGAGGGGTTTAAGCAGACTACTCCCTTTTGATAACCCAATGCAGTGTCATGACCTTGGGGAGCTGTACCGAAGGCTGAAAGATGTGAGCTTTACCAGTTCTGTTTCCACCCAAGTGATTAACTGCAGTGGTTATTGTGCTTTGCTTGTCTCAAACTCGTGAAGCAGGAGGAGAGAGAAGAAGCCAAAGGACATCTTTGAGTGTGCCAGGGTGCGCCGGCAGGCTGCCGTGAGGAGACCTTCTGCGAAGGAGGCTCAGGACCCAGTCAATGTGCAGAACATTTGGGACTTCAATGAGCTGAAGTACAAAGGCAGGTGGAGTGCTGCTTACTGATGAATGTGTGGGGCAGGCCTCTGTTCTTTCCTGGCTTCTGCACCACCTAGGGCTGAAGGACAAAAATCTCTGCTGAAGGGGCTCATCCTCTTGACCATTGTCACCACTGGGCTTAAGGGCTTGTGTGACTTTGGGGCTGCAGTTTAGCTCTTCAGAAAGGTTTCTCAGAAGTGCTGGTTTAAGGAAAACCTTAAAACTTCCTTTCTCTGCTCTAGATTCTGAGACACGCATGGGCTTGAGGCAGATGTATCCTGATCCTCCCAGAGATGACCAGACTCTGGAGATCCAGCAGCAGGCACTGCTGAGGGAGCAGCAGAAGAGACTCACCAGGATGAGGAGAGAAACAGGAGGTGAGCAGTGAGTGGTCTCTGTACATTTTGGTGATTTTTTTT
>WBNM01017511.1:0-10664 GCA_013399055.1 Ramphastos sulfuratus | reverse complement strand
GAGCTGGGATTGTTTAGCCTGGTGAAGAGGAGGCTCAGGGGAGACCTTCTTGCTGTCTACAACTACCTGAAGGGTGGTTGTGGCCAGCAGGAGGTTGCTTTCTTCTCTCAGGCAACCAGCACCAGAACAAGAGGACACAGTCTCAAGCTGTGCCAGGGCAAGTTTAGGCTGGAGGTGAGGAGAAAGTTCTTCACTGAGAGAGTCATTCCCCACTGGAATGGGCTGCCCAGGGAGGTGGTGGAGTCACCGTCCCTGGAGGTGTTCAAGGCACGTTTGGAGGTGGCACTTGGTGCCATGGTCTAGTCTCGAGGTCTGTGGTAATGGGTTGGACTTGATGATCTTTGAGGTCTTTTCCAACCTTGCTTATACTGTGATACTGTGAAAGTTTTTCTTTTAACTTCAAACCAAAGCAAGACTATTCTTTGGGTAGTTTTACCCCTTTCCTCTCTATACCTAATTCCTTTCTTTCCAAAAGGAGAGAGAGGGGAAGGCATCCTATTATTGTATTGATTCTGTTAGCTATATTTTGAGTCTCTAGGAAGTTTAAACTAGAACCAATACAAGCACTGAGAATATACACTGGGGTCTTGAACCCAGAGGGGAAATCCTTGCAGATTATGTGAGGAGGGAGGAAGGCCACTCACTATTCATCTTCCCTTTACATTTAACTTTTACATGTAACATTTAAGGCAGAAATGGCAAGATTTCTGTGCAGATCATTAGAAATCCATAGTGGTATGGAGAGAGTGAAATATGAAGGGCTTTTGTAAATCTAGTAGAAATGCAATTCAGGGAGAAGAATGCAGCTATTAAAACTTCATGTCTCAGATATATTTGACCAATATACACATGTTATTTGGAGCTGTAGCTTTTGGAAGTTACTTATAGCATTAAAATAGTAATAAATCCCTCACAGAGAGCATTATTTAGCATCTGCATTTTAGTTTCTTCCCCAAAAGGATGGTAAGATGTGAAACAATGAATTAGAGGATGGAGATCTTTCATCAGCTCTCCTTAATTGCTGCCTAGGATGTATTTCTGGCAGATCAGCAGATCTGCCAGTTCTCTACAAAGACCAGGCACAGTGATGAAAGATGCCATAATGATGGCCATGGGAAATGCCAGCAGCAAGCTGGATAGCTGTCACAGGGGTAGGTCTGACCCAGGCTATTACAACACTGACTTCTCAAGGTGCTGGCACTGCCCATGGTTCAAGGAAATGGAATTTAAGCCAACCTGTTAAAAGCCAAGAATGGGGAAAGGACTGAGAACAGATGCTGATGATGATGCAGGGGCCAAGAGTCGGACAGATTCAGGCCTAAACTGGCTGTCACCTTTCCTCTCCTATCTACCTTTCAAAATAATGGGTAATGCTGTTTCACAGAATCAGAGAATCTCAGAATCATAGAGGTTGGAAGGGACCTCTGGACATCATCTAGTCCAACCCCCACACCAGAGCAGGTTCACTGAGAGCAGGTTGCACAGGATGGCATCCAGGGAGGTTTTGAGTAATTCCAAAGATGGAGACTCCACAACCTCTCTTGGCAGTCTGGTCCAGTGCTCCACAACTCTGAATATAAAGAAGTTCTTCCTCAGGTTTAGATGGAACCTCCTGTGTTTAAGTTTGTGCCCATTAGCTCTTGTTCTGCTGCTGGGCACCACTGGAAAAAGACTGTCCCCATCCTCCTGACACACACATTTTAAGCATTGATAAGATCCCCCCCTCAGTCTTCTCTAAGCTTAAAAGCCCCGAATCCCCCAGCTTTTCTTCATAAGACAGATCATAGAATCATAGAATGGTAAGGTTGGAAGGGACCTCAAGGATCATCTAGTTCCAACCCCCTGCCATAGGCAGGGACACCTCCCACTAGGACAGGTCACTCAAGGCCTCGTCCAACCTGCCCTTGAACACCTCCAGGGAGGGAGCAGCCACAACCTCCCTGGGCNGACCTGCTCCAACACTTCCATGTCCTTCCTGTGCTGGGGGCTCCAGAACTGCACACAGTACTCCAGGTGGGGTCTGAGGAGAGCAGAGTAAAGGGGCAGAATCCCCTCCCTTGCCCTGCTGCCCACACTGCTCTTGATGCAGCCCAGGACTTGGTTGCTGTCTGGGCTGCATGCGCACACTGCAGGCTCGTGTTGAGCTTTTCATGAAGATCACAGTATCACAGTATCACAGTATAAGCAAGGTTGGAAGAGACCTCAAAGATCATCAAGTCCAACCCATTACCACAGACCTCGAGACTAGACTCTAGTCTATCATCTCTGTAGCACTTTGTTACATCCTCTCAGGCAGTTCCCAGTCCTTGAACAGGGGAGCCCAGAAGTGGACACAGTACTCCAGATGAAACCTCACCAGTACAGAGTTGATGGGGATGACAACCTCATTTGACCTGCTTGCCACACTTTTCTTGATGCATCCCAGAATACCATTGGCTGCCTTGTAGACATTGCTGGCTCATGGTCATCCTATTGTCCACTGGGACTCCGTGGTCTTTTTCCACAGAGCTGCCTTCCAGCAGGTCATCCCCCAACTTGTACATGGGGCTGTTCCTCCCTAGGTACAGTGCCCTACGCTCATTCTTGTTGAACTTCATAAGGTTAATCTCTGCCAGTTATGTGTCATCAGCAAACTTGCTGTGGTTACACTCTGTTCCTCCACCCAAATGAAACCCTTCCCAAATGCTGCCCTGTGAGCTTTAACTGAAGCTTGTTTACAAAGGCACAACATCTGCTCTGCTCCACGATCTGCCCTGCACTCAGTGGCACCAAGGACCCTTCTCTGTCACCTGCACACTTGTCTGTGGTATTTCACTTGTGGTGAAGCTAACACCTACAGATCTCTTCTTGACCAGCAGGGAGCCAACAGGCTTGAGCAAAAGACCTAATAAAGTCTCAAGTAATTCATTTTCCAAGCATCATCTTTTGTCATTAGATTTACAGGCACAAATCTTGTAAAATGCCTCGGGGTCTGGTTTTTTTGCACTTAGGGTTCTTCATGGTGAGTTTGGTTGGCATGGGTTATTTTTGGACCACTCTAATAAGCCCCCATAGCAGATTTCCCAGAAACACAAGACTGGCTTTCTCACTACAGAACTGTTGTCTCCTTTGCCTTCTCTTCCTTTTGCCAACCTGTCCTTGAAATTATGGGGTTACATGTATGAGACCTATGCCGTATGTGTACAGCATAAAAATGCCTCAACTCAGCCAGATCAGAAGCAGATTTAAGCCAAGTCACAAGAGCCTCCCCTCTGCTTCTGATATTGATTTAAACTGGGGGGAAAGCAGGAAGATTAAATTGTCTCCTTGTGAGCCACAGGCACACCAGCCTGCATGAGCAACAAGTGTGGGTGTCAAGCCTCTTGACACAGATGTGCCTACTCTGGGGCCAAAGACTTTGTTAATATCCTCAACCTCAAGCAGAGAAACACGTATAAGCCATGGAATTGTTGGCCATGAATCACATATTCATGAAGCAGCAGCATCTTTTTCAAAGAAGACAGTGTCCCTGGAAATTACTGAGGGATGCAAGTCATCTTAAAATCATTCACAGCTCTTTGTGCAATGTGGGATGAAAAGGCTAAATGAGCAGCAGCACTCCTTGAACTATACACCAAAATAGTTTCACAACTGTGACTGTTTCAGTGTACTGAGTGTCTCCTGGTGATGGACACAGCAAGCTGCTGACAATGTCAGATTTTAGGTGAGCTTAGAATGAAAACACCAAAGCACAAAGGTGCTTGACTCTGATCAAACAGCACACATCAGTGTGCCTGGGAAAGAAAGCAGGGGAAAACTACTGCATTTTTCTTCATCTTCTGGGTATATATACATAAAAATCTACAAAAATCAAACACTTTTACTATATTTTCATAACTGCATGCCATCTCTGCTTTTTACTAAGCTGAGAACTTGCAGTTTACCCAAAAGAAAAGGCCCTTGTCCATGTCCCATGATGCTGTGGATTAACATCCTTCCTCAGATGCTGCACTAAAAAGCACTACCTCCCCCTTTGAAGTTTCCTCCTAGTGAGTGCTGGGGTCTCTGCCCAGGCAAAGGCTCCAGCCACGCAGGTCTCTAGGCAGGATGTGGATTGCAAAGCCCATCCCAGCTCTCCAGCAAAGTCATCCTGCTGTGGGAAGAGAGGCCACAGCCTGAGCTGCATCTCTGCATACACGTATCTAGCAGCCGCCTGGATAAACCTATGAGCTCAGACTCTTGTAATGTGTTTCCTTGATGGATCATCCTATAAAATCACCAAGAGTTCCTGAGGCAACCTGACACCTGCAGTTGGCTGGAGGAGCCAATATTGCCTTGGAAAGCAACTCGGCAAGGGAGGGAAAGGTATTTTTCCCTCCACATTTTCCCTTTCTGCCTGGTCATGGCAGGCTATTTGACAATTGTTTAGACTGGCTAGGGAGTAGTTGTTTTTCCTTTGGATAAACCCAAGTTGAAATGAAAGAAAACTCTATGATCTTAAAAGGCTGTGAGTTAGAAAGGAGGAAGGGAGGGCAGGGCTATGTGAAAATCATGCTCTGAGAAAGTCACAGGGATTTAACTGCTTACTTCCCCAACAGGCTTGTGCTGAAGAAGGTGAATATAGTTTAAGCTAATGGAGAGTGTCTGTGCCCTCTGCCATCACAGGGAGCTTGGAGCAATTCCTGTCCTGCTAATGCTTACAGGGGCAACTTAGTGCAAGTAGGATGGCAGCTACCACCCTGCACTGCCCTGCTATTCTCCTAATTGGTCTACCCATACCCTAGTATTCGTAGTTACTTGGAAGCAATAGAACATTGCTCCAGAGATGGACACCTCCACCCCAAGGATTTACAGTGCTGTCTGTCCTCTCCAGCATGCCAGGGATGAGGAAGAACCCTCTGGTGTGGCCTGGGTTATGGTATGTTAGGGCAAGGTGCTGTGCACCTGTTGCCAAAGGGCACTCCTGTGGTCTGATGCAAAGGGAGATGATGGGCAGAGCTCAAGTCTTACAGAAAAACCATGGATAACCTGGGGTCATGTGCTGGGTCACACCAAGTCATAAGATACCATGCCAGGTGAGCTCTGATGGGTTNCCCACTCCAACAGTTCCATGTCCTTCCTGTGCTGGGGACTCCAGAACTGTACACAGTAATGTGAGGGGCATTGCTGCTGTGTGTAGGGCAGTGGATTTTATGCCAAGAGCCAGCTGGCCCCAAGCAAGGCTTTGGGATCTGGAGCTCCTTACAGGAGCTGGAATTGCACAAATACTTTGGGAAACTGAAAGCTGAACTCAGGTGGCATCAGTTGTGCTGACACTGTAGTCAGTCTCTTCTTCAGCAACACCGCATCACAGTTCTTGTTTCATCTGAGGAAGACAAATCTTTTCAAGCCTGGATAAGCTAACACAAATCACTCAGTACCAGAGTGTTTGATTTAACCTCTGTTTGCTATTTTACTTTAAATATTTCAAAATAACTACTACTAGGAAATGATTTGTATCTTTTTCACATCCTAATTGCAGGAAGACAATACTTTTGTGCTGATGTATTTGTAGTTTAATCTGTTAGTTAATTCTTTCTCAGTATTAGCATTCCAAGAAGCAAAATGAGTATCAAGACGGCAAGCGAAAAGACTGAAGAATATTTACACTGTTCACCATATGTTAATCTTTGCATGGGCATCACCATCCTTACCATTAAGCACACTATGATTAATCATTAGCTGTGCAATGTTCATCTTCAGGAATGCCCTGAGCTTATTCCTCGGGCTTCCCTTCCACAGCTGACACATCCTGGGGAGTTAGATTTCAAAAAATACGGAACTTAACTTCAAAATGCACAAGGGATAAAGATGAGGAAAAAAAAAGAGGTGGTGAAATCAACATTCAGTGAAGATGAGATACTTTTGTTAGTATTTTAGTGTGGTTTTCCCCTTCTGGGAGGAGTACAGACTGAAGTCCTTGTTAGTATGTCTGCATGATTCAGAAAACAGAAATTGCAAAATGCTGCTATTTTTGGTTCCCGCATTTTCCTCTTTTGCTCTCAATTTAGGGATTTCATCTGCCTCTATTAACTTTAAAAGCCTCAGGATGGGAAGGCTGGGTTATCATTGCTGGCTGTGCTCTCAAAGTGAGGGTAAAACCACTTCTTAGATACCTGGCTTTATTTTTTATTCTCAGTGCTCAGCATTTTTTCTGATTTAATTCAGCTGAGCACATCTGCCCAGCTGCCATACCACACACAATCCCAGGTCCCGACCCAGTTTTGCAGTGGAAGGTACCTTTTTGGGGTACACTATGCCAAGATTCTGCTCTAGAGGAGCAAGATGCTGCTGAAGCTTGGAAATGGCTCAAACCTGGGGACACAGCATCAATGCATCTCATGCTTAGAAAGCAAAAGCAGCAAGAGTCAGGGACCTGCAGCCTATCCAAGCCCACCCCGGATGGTCTGGGGCATAGAGACCTGCTCTAGGCAACAATTCATTGTGCTGAGTACAGCTACTTGTCCCACTGAACGTGATCCTCTTCCTGTCTTGTTCAGATCTGGTCTAGCACAAGGTTATCCTAATCTGCAGAGGAACCAGCTTCAGGCACCAGCAAGTGGAGTGAGTGGAGTAAGCACCTTCTTCCCTCACGAATGAGGTGCAATCTAAAGCCAAGCCCTCATCCTGCTCTTGCTAAAGGTCTCCCCACTTACTGCATAGCAGCTCCTCCAAGACACCTTCTCCATTCCCATCTGCATTGCGTGGACCACAGGTATCTGCCTCTGGACACAGGCTTCTCTCAGAGAGGTGGGAAAGGATTAGTCTGAAAAACATCTTACTTGAGGTAACATCACTGAATCAGGTACATTGCACAGCCATAATAGATTTTTATAACCAGAAATACATGAACAGAGTGTAGAGGTAGAGATTTGTATTTGTTGTTGTAAAATATTCATATAAGTATCCTATGTTCTACATGTTCCTATAGAGATATATACAATCTATATATTTTTTAAATTATGTAGATGAGTTGTATATGAATTATGTATTTGTTCATGTTGCATTCTGCATTCTGTGTACCTGGTGCTGCACTTTCAGTCATGGGTGGAGAGGCTTTGACACTGTGAAGAGCACATCTTTGAAGCACAGCGTGCACAAAGGCAGAATGCAGCCCAGTTCCAATCAGTTTATTCCACAGTGAGGAATGCTCCAAACTCCTCTTGAAAATGTCATTTTGAGGTTCTGATAGCAGAGAGAGGCAGAGGTTTGGTGGAGGACGATGGGACTACCACTCTGCAGGAGTTTTGGGTGGTTTTGTGGCATGTTCCTGGCAGAAGGAGAAAGGTGAGCAATGGCAAGTCTGTGTGTCCATGTGGTGAGGTGGCACAGGCACTGGATGTGCTCAGCCCATGCTGGGAGGCAGACATTCATGGATGAGGGAAGGTGCCAAGGGAGATTAAAGCATTCTGGGGCTTGGGCAGGGATGGGATTCCTGGTGCGGTGATCCACCTGCCACAGCACTCTGAACATTGGGGGCAGCACAGAGGTACCATGGGGAAGTTGGCTGTGCAAGGTTTTTAGGCTGCTTGGAGATGACCAGGCTGCTCTTCCTGGCATTTGGGAAGGCAGATTTCCCCACAGTTAGGTCAATGCTCCCAAACAAGCAAGATGTTTGTTTTGTTCTGAGGCAGAACGCAGTGGGGAAAAATATTTAAACCTGGAAATACTTATTAAAAGCCCCATCTTTTTCCAAAGGAGAGGAAGAACTACCCCAAAGTGATTTGTTCCCTGTAGGAAACGTGCAGTGGTAGTGCCTCCTCAAAGGGCAAGCTTTGTCCTTGGTGGCATATCCCTGTCTTGCTCAACTGCAGACCCCATGTGTGAGCTGCCTGGGTGGAGAGCATTCAGGAATGGCCAGGTCTGGCCTCAGAGAGCCTGCTTGAGCTTGCCTCTGTTAGCAGAGGGAAACCATCTGGTTGGGAACCTGTTGCTGCTGAGCCACATGTGAGGTTCCTGTCTGTCTCACAGAAACTTGCCTGTGCAGAGCAGCTTAGAGGGCTCTGCCATGCTTGGAGGGAGAGGGCAATTATCTGCCCAGCCAGTGAGTACTCAGATTGATGTATATCCCTGTGCCTTCCCCTAAACAAGCTTTCAATACAGAAATTGCAAAGCTGAAGAGATTCTCCGCAATTAGGGGAGAAGAGATCTCTCTTTCAGCTAACATGAGAAAAAAAGCCGAATGAAACCCTGCATTGTTAACACGCTTCGGCTTAGTGGCTGGGGAGGGTAGTGAACAAGGCAGACTTCGTTGGGATAAAAAAAGCGTCGAGTATGGTGAGATTATGAAACAATAGGTACTGATAGAGGCAGCCCGGAGCCAGCCGCAGAGCAGCAGCTTTACTGAATGCCTGGGTTTGAATGAATCCTAATGATAATCACGGGCTACATGGCAATTCGTTTAAATAACCTGCCTCCTACTTCCTCCCAGCTCAGTGGAATGAGTTTGTACATGTTAATTGCTTCATTCTGAAGGGAAAGCTCCTCTCTGTGTGTGGCAATATTATATATTTCATTTTTGCTGTTTATTTACTCTGCCCTTCTTCAAGCCTTTTGTTTGTCTATAAAAGCATCTGCTGCTGTCATTTTGCATTTTGAACAAAGGTGTTTGCACCCAAGCTCTGAAGCCATTACAGAGAATTTCACAAGCTAAAATGGAAAAGACTGATTGCTGTCCAAGATGAGCTGGATTTCAGGAGGGAAGAGGAGCTGGTGATCCAATCTACATGTCTGAGGCAAGAACTCTGGCACTACAATTCCTCTGAACTTTGTGAAGGGTTGGGGCAGGCTGCAGCTCGATCTTCTCAACTGTCCCACTCCTTTCCAAATAAAAAACTGATGAGAAGACTACAAGCACATACAGGAATTTATCAGTTCAGACTAACATAGAGTGCATTTGCTAGGCGTGCACACTGGAGAGGTTGGCATGCTTAGAATAGGTGTATCAGGGTGACCACAACAATAATAGCAATAGCAATAGTACTCAACTGGTAACTGACAGCAAGTGTCCTCACTGATTACTCAGTCATTACCTCACTGAAGTATGACCTGGATGAGGGGATTGAGTGTACTCTCAGCAAGCTTGCTGATGATACGAAACTGGGAGGGGTGTGCCTGACACACTGGAAGGCTGTGCTGCCATCCAGTGAGATCTGGACAAGCTGAAGAGCTGGGTGTAGGTAAACCTCATGAAGTCAAATAAGGATGAGTGCAGAGTCCTGCATCTAGGGAGGAATAATACCAGGCACCGGTAGAGACCAGGGGTCATCCTGCTGGGCAGCATCTCCATGGAGAAAAACCTTGGAGTCCTAGTAGAGAGCAAGTTATCCATGGGGCAGCAATTTGCCCTTGTGGCCAAGAGAGCCAATGGCATCCTGCAGTGCATTAAGAAAAGTGTGTCCAGCAGGTCTAGAGATGTTCTCCTCCCCTCTACTCTGCCTTGGTGGGGGCACACCTGGAATGCTGTGTGCAGTTTTGGGCTCCCCGGTTCAAGAGAGACAGGGATCTGCTTGAGAGAGTTCAATGGAGAGCCACGAGGATGACTGTGGGACTCAAACAGCTCTCCTGTGAGAAAAGACTGAGAGACCTGTGGCTGTTTAGTCTTGAGAGGAGAAAGCTGAGAAGGGATCTTGTCAATGTCTATAAATACCTGAGGGGTGGGTGTCAAAGTGAAGATGCTAGTCTCTTTTTAGTGGCACCCAGTGACAGGACAAGGAACAAAGGGTACAAGCTAGAACACAGGAGATTCCACCACAAGGAGACACTTCTTTATGGTGAGGATGATGAAGCACTGGAACAGGCTGCCAAGAGAAGTTGTGGAGTCTCCTTCTTTGAAGGCTTTCAAAACCCACCTGGATGCGTTCCTGTGCAGCCTGCCCTAGATGGTCCTGCTTTGGCAGGGAGGTTGATCTCTGGAAGTCCCTTCCAACCCCTAACACTCTGTGATTCTGTGATTCCACACTGTTTCCTTGCTGAAGCAGTACTGTGGTCCACCACACAGCTGTCCTACCATATCAGTGGGAGCAGCAGAAGAGGCAGTAGCAAATTTCTGAGCATCTGTAGCCAGACTACTTGGTGCTGCTGCTGCTAGACTTAAATCCTCTTTTCTCTTTGCTCCTGTTCAGCTCCCCCTGAGAGCCTTTCTCAAAGGGTAATTAAGCCATTATTGCTGCACTTTTTTTTTGCCATGTCTTTAACAGCCAAAAAGGAGCAGGGAATTCAATCCTAGCTGCTTTCGCACTCAGTAGTTTATAGGTGCAAATTAACATCTGCTAAGTTGTATTTCCTCTCATGTGGGCTTTGTTCCCATCTGACTCTGAGTCTGTCCTCTCCTGTGGACTGCTACATCAGCTCATTTCATTTGCAGAGGTCTTAAAAAAGTTTTTTATGGGCCTAATCTCAAGAAGTGGTTGTGAAGGTCACCATGTCCCAGAGCAGCCTATTTCCCCAAACACTTGATACTAAAACTTCCTCCTTAATATTGATATTTCATCTTCCACCAAAACTTGCTGATTAAAATGCTACCACCACACTGTGTGATGTTTATGAAGGGGCTACCATGATTAGAAAAAATCATTAGAATATACTGCAAAAAAAAAGGAATACTTCTTGCAAATCCAAGTAGCATTGTGTGCTGGTTTAAGGCT
>WBNM01017507.1:10961-35751 GCA_013399055.1 Ramphastos sulfuratus | reverse complement strand
TAAAAAGCCTCCTTAATCTACTTAAACTGAATTGAACTCAGCCATCTAACATATTTGGTGTCAAGATAAGCTACAACAACACAGCATTTCTTTTTGTACAGAAGCTGGGTAAGAATACTCTTATTTTTATGTATTTCTGTGCATGTTTATTGAAAGACATCATCTGCATGTGCACATGTCCACTTACAAAAGGTTAGAGTTGCTTCAAGTATGAAAATCAACTCATCACATAGATTATACCTAGAATCACTGTCAGTGGAGTTTAGTCCTGAAACACAACACATGGTTTTTCAGGTATTTGCAAATAGTTCTCTGACATCTATGCCTTATGACAGGACTGTCCTGAGTTCCTTCCTTTCTTTGGGGCACCCTGTACTTTAGTCTTATTCTTAGATGGACTTTCATACTCATCCACATTAGCCAGCTCTGCAAAATGTTCTTTATGTGATCTTCACTTACAAAAGTCTACAAAAGACTTCAGTTCCCACAGTTCTACTTTGCCCATTTTTAAATATTTGTTCATTTTAAATACTGTTGATTGTCTTCTGACTTTTTAATCTACAGTGTTACAAAATAAATTGCACACAGATTTGCAGTCTCGGGGTGGGGGGGGGCTGTCACAAGACCTTAAAAATTATATGTTGAGTGTTTACCAACCTGCTAAGATGTATCTGTGACTTAATCAGTTCATTTATCTTCATATGCTATTTTGGTTTGCCTTTGATTTTCATATGAAGCTGAAACAGTGGTGTAACAACATGAAATCTTTGGAGATAGTTATGATAAATGTTATATCTTAGATAGGAACAGGTTGTCTTCAGAATTCCTTAAACAAACAGATGAAGTGAGGTGACACAACTCAACAGAAAAATGTACTTTTGTTCCAGAACTCCATTTTCATTCCTCAATTTACAAGTTATATGACAAGCATCAACTTAATGAAGGTTATTGGTTTGTTTGAAATGCTTATATTTATACCTTCACTTTATACATATTTTTTTATAAATGCCTGTAGTATTGATCCACTAATTGAAAGCTCCTATCTAACATAAGAACCTAGACACTGTTCATAAAAAAACTTGTTCTGCTATGATTCCAGGAGATGCTTATAAGTTTCAAGCTGTTGTTCATAATGTATCTAAATATCAATGCCAAAGATCTTTAGTAGCAACTTCTTGATGTGGACCATAGATCTTTCAGACTGTTATGCAAACGATGATACAACAAATAAGAAGACTGATTTTTAGAAATACTAGAAGAGTGAAATACTGGGGATGACAGAAAAGGGAGCTTTTAGTGTAATTATTTGTGCACATTTAAAATATCTCTCAATTTCTATGTGCTAGCCTAGCCAGAAAACAGCTGAAGTGCAGCAGAGTCTGCCAAGCCTGCCAGCTCCTGAGCTGACAATGTGCAGATGATACATTAATTTATTCTGGGACTAGAGGACTACAGAATCACTAATGCCTGTAAACCATCACCGTAGTGCTGGCACAAAACAGATAATATGCAGTGTTGGAATTTATGTCTGAGAGAAAATGATTTGGCTAATAGCAAGATCATTACAGCATCCTTGTTCAAAATGGCAGGTAGTCCTGCAAATAGCAGGGTAGACATGAGCCACAAATTTAATCCTAAAATAATTGAAATTAGGATGCTTGCAAGTCTGTATGCACCAGCACAAAACAAATAGAATTAACATGCAGCACCATGCCTGGCACTTCAGGATACGAGAGCCTTTTTGTAAGACTCTTGTATGAATGTACAAACCTTAGGCCAAGCAATGTATCTAAGAGTCTAGGTGGTGAATAGAAGCTAGTGTTCATAGTGGAGAAAATAGCCACATGAACACTCCCAGTTCACAGTACCACAGTATCACCAAGGTTGGAAGAGACCTCAAAGATCATCAAGTCCAACCCACTACCACAGACCTCAAGACTAGACCATGGCACCAAGTGCCACGTCCAAACGTGCCTTGAACACCTCCAGGGACGGTGACTCCACCACTTCCCTGGGCAGCCCATTCCAGTGGGCAATGACTCTCTCAGTGAAGAACTTTCTCCTCACCTCGAGCCTAAACTTCCCCTGGCACAGCTTGAGACTGTGTCCTCTTGTTCTGGTGCTGGTTGCCTGAGAGAAGAAAGCAACCTCCTGCTGGCCACAACCACCCTTCAGGTAGTTGTAGACAGCAAGAAGGTCTCCCCTGAGCCTCCTCTTCACCAGGCTAAACAATCCCAGCTCCCTCAGCCTCTCCTCATAGGGCTTGTGCTCGAGGCCTCTCACCAGCCTCGTTGCCCTTCTCTGGACACGCTCAAGCACCTCAATGTCCTTCTTAAATTGAGGGGCCCAGAACTGGACACAGTACTCAAGGTGTGGCCTAACCAGTGCAGAGTACAGGGGGAGAATGACCTCCCTGCTCCTGCTGGCCACACTATTCGTGATGCAGGCCAGGATGCCATTGGCCTTCTTGGCCACCTGGGCACACTGCTGGCTCATGTTATACTCAGGTAAATGATAATTTTAGGAAGAAACTGAGAGATACAGAAAGTTTTATCAAATCATAATTTCAATAATCCAAGGAAAATATACTTGTCTGTTTTAAAGCCCACAGGAGCAAAAGCTTTTTGGATTAAGCAATTTAGCAAATTGAATTAATGAGCCTGGGATTTACCAGTAATTACTTTCAAAGCATCTCAAATTATTTTACAAATATTATTTATGCTAATTGATAAGTAGAAAGGATTTATTCAGTACTGCCACAAGAAAATGAACCAGAATCCACTAGGTGAAACTGGAACACATTTAGCAGCTCTCCTCTTAAAATAGTCTATAAGGGTTTCGGAAGACTAAACTTGATTAGAAGTTAGCTGTAAATCACCTGTGAAAGACTGGAATTAATATTTCTAGTATTGTGCTTTAATGACTGCACTGTACATATTACCAAACCCAACTGTTCCAATTGTCACTTAGCAGCCTGAACCAGCTTTTTAGTTTAACAAGTTCCTCCTTTCCCTTTACATATGTTAATCCTTCAGATGTAATTCTGAAGACATAATTCTCACTGTTACCTTGTTCCCAGTGGCAATTTCACAGCATAATTTCAATAGTATATGTGAATATGGTCAAAGTATTATTTACTTCTGTGTCCTTTGTCCTTGCTTAAGAAATTTCTTCAGAAAACAGGAGATAAAAATAATTCCATATTTTTCCTTAACAACTCCCTCTAACCTCCATGCAGTCCTAATTCTTAGCCTTGAATACAACTGTGGGGTGAAACATTTTGGTATTCAAGAAGTTTTATTTTATTAAGCATTGGATTCGATTTCTTGAATTTATAATCTGGTCTTTTTTCTTTTCCTCTTTGCTCCCCCTATCAACTCTTGTAACAATTTTTTGTTATTAAATTTTATCTTATTGGTACATTTACAAGGAAGCAGCAAGAGAATGTATTTCTATGTCTGTGTTTTCTTTAATTTTGTGTGAATTACAACTGTCTGCAAAAGTTCCTTTTCCGAAATAATTATATATGCTTCCTTTCTTCTAACCATAATTTCATTTGTTTAAAGCAGTTCTGTTCTGCTGCTTTCTCCAGCCCTTTAGATACTGCTTGGAGATGTAATTTAAGAGGCCTGTTTTTCAAATTAAGACAGTTGCTGCACTTTTATTCTGGACTGTATCACAGCAGACAAGGTTCTGGCCACTGTTAATGAAGTCTCCAAAAGATCTCAGGATAGTTCTACTCACTACTGACAGGAATTCCTCAAATATGATGATGTGCAAAGCCAAATTATGTAAACCAAACAAAAGTGTGATTCTGATGTTCTGATGAATAGTCAGATCTGGATAGATACATTTATAAAGAAAGGACAAATAAGAAAAAACATTTTAAGATATTTTGTATTGCTTCATAAGCTGTTAAGTGTGTCTCAGTCTCTTGCAAATCTCCTAATCAACTTTTGAACATTTAAATCCTGGTTAAAAAAAATAGTTAATAAAATTAATTTGTTAAATAAGTTTCCTTACTGAGCTTGCCATCTAAAAATTAGGGGTTTTTTGTCATTTAAAGTATCTTCAGTACTACAGTAGCACATCATTGAACACTGTAAATTTTCACATATGAGCACAATGAGTACTTCCAGTTCTCTTCCTACCATAAGAGTTTAGTAATGTGGCCTTCTTATCATAAATGAACAAATAGAATCATAGAATCAGTCATGGTTGGAAAGGACCACAAGGATCATCCAGTTCCGACACCCCTGCCATGGGCAGGGACATCTCACACTAGGTCTACAGCCTCATCCATCCTGGCCTTAAACACCTCCAGGGATGGGACTTCCATCACCTCCCTGGGCAAGCCATGCCAGGGTCTCACGACCCTCATGCTGAATGAAGACATTCCAGTCTGAATCTACTCATTTCTAGCTTTGTTCCATTCTCCATTCCCCCCCGTCCTACCACTACCTGACATCCTAAAGAGTCCCCCCTCCAGCTTTCTTGTAGGCTCCCTTAAGATACTGAAATGTGACAATAAGGTCACCTTGGAGCCTTCTCCTCTCCACACTGAACAGCCCCAGCTCCCTCAGTCTCTCCTCATAGGAGAGGTTCTCCAGTCCTCTGATCATCCTCATGGCCATTCTCTGGACACCTTCCAGCACATCCATAGCCCTCTTGAATAGTGGCTCCAGAACTACAGGTTTTGGAAACGACTCTAACATATTTAAAGCAATTGGCACTCTCACAAATAGCATTGTTCGGTTTAGGAATGCATTCTGTGTTAGTTAATTATTATTGCTTGTATATTTTCAGTGAGTTTCATTTCACAGAGACCATATGTAATAGTAATGTTAATACTGTTGCTATGACATTGTATGTTTGACCTGGTCACAAGGCATACAAAGAAGGCTGAGGTACTCAGTGACTCATTTGCAACTAATCAATAATGACTTAGGGTAGCTTCAATTAATTCAGCAGTGTCACCAAAAACTTGAATAGGTAGTAGGTAATCCATGGATCTGATTGTATGTTAAAATTCACATTGGGATTTCCTGTTCTACAGGCTCAGATATATTTGTTCACACAAGTAAAACAAAGTCACATGAAATATCCCTGATAATGAGAATCAGATCCTATCCTGAGAGTAACACTGAGATAATGAGAAAACACAACTATTGCAGGGTGTGTTAGAGAGCAATTCCAATGTTTTTAATAGAAGCAAAAGCTTTATGCTATTGGGCTTCAAAATTAAACATTTGGAAGATAATTAAATTTAAGAACTCACAAATCTTTTTTATTGCAAAAATTCAAAGCAACAAAAGGCAATGTAACTTTCTTCATTAAAGAATTCACTCAAGGTATTATTTTGCAGAGCTTCTGGGCTCTGCTTGAAAGTACACAGCATTCTACTTGAAAACACACAATATTTATATTATACTACTATCAATGAAATGGTAGAGCTTCTTTATAATTTCTCCCCTTTCCCCCAGAATCTTGATTAACTTCTGTAATTTTGTCAGAGCATCATTTACATTTGTAGACCATTTACATTTATTTTAATGTATCAACCATAAGAGTGTTAGCCATTTTAAGTCACTGACTTATAATGGCAGAGAAAGAATCTGTGGAACAGTCTCCAAAATATTGGTCACATAGTAGTGTCAATTCATCTGCAATACTGTTTATGTTCTTTTAAAATTTAAATAATCCAATATATTTTTTAATCCAGTCTCTTCACAGCTATACTGAGGCTCTCCTCAAGAATAATGCTGTAACACCGTCTGCATCTAAGCTCTAGCTTCAGACAAAAAACTGCTTGCTCCCCATGAGATGTAATTTACTCCTGCTTTTAAGTTAGTGCACTCTATTCTACTCTGTGTACACTGTCAGTTTCACAGCTTAATGCACTGTATGGCATCAAGCACAGAACTTTATCTCTGGCTTTTTTCTCTTCATAGCCTACGAAGACCAGCTTACAGCAAAGACAAAAAGGCAGAATCAGCCAATTTACCACTTCTACTACTACTACTACAGTTTGCCACACTGTTATAAAATCATTTACCTACCTGCAACCAAGTGTCTGTGTTTGAGAAATGTTTATATTGTTATATGAATATTTCCTGGTAGTTATGTGCAGTTTAATTTTTTTTTCCCCAAAATTCTGTATTATTAAAGGACTTAAATACTCAGGTATACCCCTACAAGAAAGTGTACTAAAGTGTTCACAATACTCCTAGGTACATTGCTAATGCCATTCTATAATTCTAGGATTCCATATTTGTTTCATTTGAAGATGCTGTTTTTCTTTCTGACCTAAAACTTACCTCATGCAGTTGAAATACACTCATGTATCTACACAGTCATGGAATTATACCAGTGACTTGCAATTAATTTTCCACCTCAGTGGGTTCTGCACACAGGAAATATCAAAACACTTCAGCAGTGAGATGAGTATTCTAATATGAATACTTAATGTCTGCTAAAATAATGAGCTTCTGAAAAAATCTCAGTACTGTTTATTTGGAATAAATCCACTGAAGATGTATATATCTACACAAGCAGGTATACATACACTGCAGGGGAATTAAAAATTCCCAGAGTTTAACTGAAAAACAACCTCTAGAGTCATGTCAACACATGGAAAAGTAACTCAATATCTTCCCAGATAAATAATTGAAAAAGCAGGAAAAAAAAAAAGGCATCTACTGTCAGGGAGTTGTGATCAAAAATGCACTTTAATTCAAACAAGTAGAAAAACAAAGCTTCTTACTAAAAGTATTAATGGAAGTTTCATAGTGGCAAATATTTTGTAAATATATATCTGTACAGGCAATAGTGAAAATATTTTAATAGAACTTCTACAAATACAAATAAAACTATATTATATACTGTACCTTAGAGTAGGAAGAATTTTAAAAATAAATAAATAATTTATAATATTACCTTGACTGAAATGCTCTTTTTATTGTAGCTCTCACAAAATGGCAATATTATACATAAATGCATTTTTATTTATTAGCCTCAGCAAAGTATTCCTGGCTTGCTGCATCATAGGGAAACTGTAAGCTGCAACATTATCTCAGGGACAGGTGATATGGTAAAGCTACTGTTGAAAACAACCTTATCAAAATTAATTTGTCAGGGAAGAAGACTTTATTTATAAACCAGTCATGGTTTGTGCACAGTATAATTGACCACAACACAATAAATTCAATTTAGTTTTCTTTTCATTAAGGTGGGGTTTTTTTCACTCCTAGTAAATCTAATAATAATCACAGTATTTCATGAATGTCAGGTGATGGAAATTGTGCATTCCAACTATGTTCAATCAGAAACAGGATATGAAGTAAAGCAAATGTTAGGTATGTGCACAGCTTTTGCAAAATAATCCTATAAAAAGTAATAAAGAAAAAAAGAAGTATTTGAGGAATAACTTTTTTCTTCATTAATAAAATTTGTACCAAACATTTATAATTAAAAAAACCCCAAATATCAGTTTATGTATAGATTCTTGTGGCAGTATGAATCATTGCTGATTCTAACTAAATTCTCCTCATTGAGACATCAGTCCTTAAGAATGACATTAGTAAATCACAAGCATGACCACCTCTTGATTTCTTGATTCAGAGTGAGGACAATGTAAAAGGAATGACCTAAAATAAGATTACACCTGAAATTCACTTGTTCTGGATTACAAGAAGCAGGTGATCTAAAGACTTAACTTCACCGACATTCATAGGTTCAAAGATTCATAGAATGGTTTAGGTTGGAAGGAACATTAAAGGTCATCTAGTTCCAAATCTTCTGTCAGGGGCAGAGACATCTTCCACCACTAGACCCACGTTGCTCAAGGCCTCATCCAATTCAGCCTTGAACACCTCCAGAGAGGGGGCATCCATAACCTCCCTGTGCAACCTATTCCATTGTCTCCCCTCCTTTACTGTAAAAAGTTTCTTCCTAATATCTAGTTCGAATCTTCCCTCCTCAAGCTTCAATTCCCTTTTGTCCTATTAGAAGACCTTGCAAAAGGTCCCTTTATGGCATATAAGCATGTTGTTTGTTCAGAGCTTTGCACAATTTGCAAACCAAAAATCAAACCAACCAAACCAAAAACTCCAAAACCAACAACCAAACACCAAAAAAAAGTCTCACGATTCTCTGTTTTAGACTATTGATTTGGAACAATAAAACATTCATCAGAGGAACACTAAGGATGAGTGTTTAATCAAAAAGTGTCTCTGTGGCAAACAGAAAGAGGAGAGAAGTTCATTAGTGAGTAATCACCTTTAGCAAACCTCTACAGAAGTCTGTGTTGGATAATTGCGTCAGACAAAATTAAGTCTCTGTGTTAGATGTAAAGTTAGATGTTTCTGATATCAGACACATAGGCAGTTTTTATTCAACATAGACCAAAAATACCTTAACAGTTATTTGCCTTTAAGTCATTATGCCTGATGTTAAACTTAAATCAAGTATCTGTCACATTCCTAGGTTACAATTCAGTAATTTGTTTGTTTGTTCCTTTGTCAAGCTTCTACCCCTTTGATTCTTTGTTGCTATTCCTAAAAGGACTGTTTTCTCCAGAAAAAGTGTTTTCCTTCTGCAAGAATTCCTGCTGAAAACCAAGGCATTGCTTCATCCTCTTTCATATAGACTGAAAAAGTCTGAGTTCCTTTAGTCTATAGACAAAACATCAGTTTTGAAATCTAACAGAACTTGTTTCCTCTTTTTTTGGAACCTTTACCAACTCCTCAACTCTATTTTGCTGTAGAGAGTGACATTATTCAGCTAATAACCTCTCCAATTATGAATAAAAGAAGTATGTTTTTCATATTTCTGTGCCATAGTCTTCTGCTTACACACTCAAGTTATGTTCAACCATAGGGCTATTTTGAGAGTTTGCAATTCAAATGCAACAATGTGATGAGTTCAAATCTCTCATCTTCCTCATTTAAGAGTATTAACTTTTATGCCAGATCATTTTGAAATTGGCAGATTGAGAATTTGAACAATGGTCTGCAGGGAAGCCCATTAGCTGTCTGCTTTGTAGCAAATTTAAGTTTGGGGCAAGTTAATATATTCTCATTGGATCTTTTGTGTGATCATCACCACAAACAGAATTTGATTTTATGCCTTGATTATGCTTCATTATTGGTTATCATTTATCTGGGAAGTATGGAGTAATACTTGTATATAACAGGTAGATAGGGATAGGTAGATAGGGATAGGTAGATAGGGATAGGTAGATAGGGATAGGTAGATAGGGATAGGTAGATAGGGATAGGTAGATAGGGATAGGTAGATAGGTATAGGTAGGTAGATGATTGAAAGATAGACAGACAGACAGACAGACATAATCAGAACAATAAGCTAAGTTGGAAGGTTTTGCAGTCCCTGCCAGACTTCATCAGGTGGTTTTGGACAAATATAAATGCTACATTCTGTAAAGTTAACCTATGTATCCAGAGAAGAATCTTAAACTTCCCTGGCATAAGGTGTTTCATCAAAATACTAACTTTATTGTATTTGGTTCTGTAAAATAGTGATATTTCCTCCATTTTATCAGATTAGGTCCTTTCATTGCTCTGCAAATATTATTTCTAATAGTCTCAGAAAATAAGATTTCCTCATAAAACAGGATTCTCTAGTGTTGCTATATTTCTAACACAAGTGAGAGAAGGAGATTTGATCTATATTTGCTATGATACAGGTTATATACGATAGAGAAATCTTAAGATATCAAATGTGACTGAGAATGAGTGGAAGTCCCTCTAATGCAGACTTCTGTCTGCTCAATATCCAAGTTAGTACTTGACAACATATCACCCCTTAAGAAATGTTAATGGATCATAAATTTACAGTCTCATAGTTTAAACACATTGAACACAGACATTTATATCCTACTTATTACTAGCTTTCTAGCTCTTACTTCGTTGCATATATTTTAAAATAAATGAGATACATAATTGTAACAGGATGTTCACTTAAAAATTAGTAGATGCAATACTGAGATACATCTTATGCGTAGAGCAAAAGATGATAATGTTTAAAAATGCCTTTTTTTCTTTAGCCACAGTCCCACACATCATAACTGAAACACATTTCAAGCTGCTCATACTAATAAATATAATGCATATATCTGAGAATGTCACTGTAGTATTTCTCTTACCTCTACAGATAGGAACGGGGAAGTCCCACGATGCTGTGTTGACAGAGTTGGCTATGCAGGTAAGCTGAGGGTGCCCATCCAAAATATATCCAGTTACACAGCTGTATCGGATTTTGTCACCGACATCAAATCTTGTACCATACAAGATACCCTTTGGTGGAACTCCTGGGTTGCCACAGGAACTACTCTGTAATTCTAGAGAAGACATATTTTTATTACTTAAACTGTTTTTATAACTCAACAGTGGATTTTGCTGAAGAACATTACAGCAGCTGTGGGCAGATGGCATGTTTTCATGGATATTATACAACTCCTAACATTGAAAAGGTGTTACTGAGTTAGTCCACTAGGTACCCAAATATCCAAAGGCAGAACATTATAGGAAAATGAGCACGAAGTTTTCCTTGAGCTCCAGCTAGAATACAATACCTATCATTAGATTTCTGATACCAGACATGAAATAAAACATTTATAAAAAGGAAGAATCCAAT
Source organism: Ramphastos sulfuratus (assembly GCA_013399055.1). Classification (NCBI taxonomy): domain Eukaryota; kingdom Metazoa; phylum Chordata; class Aves; order Piciformes; family Ramphastidae; genus Ramphastos; species Ramphastos sulfuratus. The sequence continues at coordinate 25,098 of WBNM01017507.1, read as the reverse complement.
AGTCATATATATGCTATACTGGCTTGAGAGTAGCCTTGAGGAGAGGGACTTAGGGGTGCTGGTGGAAAGAAGCTCAATATGAGCCAGCAGTGTGCTCTTGCAGCCCAGAGAGTCAAACAGAGCCTGGGCTGCAGCAAGAGAAGTGTTGGCAGCAGGTCAAGGGAAGTGATCATCCTCCTCTACTCTGCACTGCTGAGCCCCTACCTGGAGTACTGCATCCAGTTCTGGAGCCACTATTACAAGAGGGCTATGGATGTGCTGGAAGGTGTCCAGAGAAGGGCCACGAGGATGATCAGAGGGCTGGAGCTGCTCTGCTATGAGGAGAGACCGAGGGAATTGGAGCTGTTCAGTCTGGAGACGAGAAAGCTCCGAGGTGACCTTATTGTGACCTTTCAGTATCTTAAGGGGCCTACAGAAAAGCTGGGGAGGGACTTTTTAAGATGTCAGGGAGTTATAGGACTGTGGGGAATGGAACAAAGCTATAAATTGGTAGATTCAGTCTGGGTATTAGGAAGAAGTTCTTCAGCGTGAGAGTGGTGAGACCCTGGAAGGGATTGCCCAGGGAGGTGGTGGAAGCCCCATCCCTGGAGGTGTTTAAGGCCAGGCTGGATGAGGCTCTAGACAGCCTGATGAAGTGGAAAGTGGAACTAGATGATCCTTGTGGTTTCTTCCAACCCTGACTGATTCTATGATTCTATATGCATAGTACATATAAAATAGATGATACGTCTTCATCTGCAAGACTTGTATGAATATATTTAATATGAAGATTATTTGCTGGTATTGCTTTGTTTCTCTCACATAGCAAACTCTGGTTCTGTATGTGAATTTCATAGCCTTGCAAAAGGATACAACAGAAAAGTAAGAAGATAGCTTGTTTCATCTTGGTCACTTCAAAGCTGCCCTAAATGCACGATATTCTTACTATTATTTTATCAAGGTAAGTGGTATGTCCTCAAGCAAAGTTCCCCTGTCCTCAAATGTGCTTGGAAGCTTTACAGAGAAGGCAATGTTGCAGCTGACTTCTGCATATTTGTTCAAAGCAATTTCTTCTAAGTCCTTTACAGGTTTCAAGGCAATTCCAATTATTATTTATCATCACAGCATGTCAAAATAGAGTTATGAATATAATCTTGTGGACTTTGCTTATAGAATCATAGAATCAAACAGGGTGGAAGAGATGTCCAAGATCCTCCAGTCCAACCTATCGCCCAGCCCTAGCCCATCAACCAGACCATGGCACTAAGTACCCCATCCAGGCTTTTCTTGAACACATCCAGGGATGGCAACACCACCACCTCCCTGGGCAGCCCATTCCAATGCCAATCACTCTCTCTGGCAAGAACTTCCTCCTAACATCCAGCCTAGACCTCCTCTGCCACAACTTGAGACTGTGTCCCCTTGTTCTGTTGCTGGTTGCCTGGGAGAAGAGCCCAACCCTACCTGGCTATAACCTCCTTTCAGGTAGTTGTAGAGAGCAATGAGGTCTGCCCTGAGCCTCCTCTTCTGCAGGCTGCACACCCCCAGCTCCCTCAGCCTCTCCTCACAGGGCTGTGCTCCAGGCCCCTCACCAGCCTTGCTGCCCTTCTCTGGACACCTTCCAGCACCTCAATATCTCTCTTGAATGGAGGGGCCCAGAACTGGACACAGTACTCAAGCTGTGGCTTGACCAGTGCTGAGTACTATAATTCTTATGAATCACATTATATTAACATGAAAATTCTACATTTACACGGTGTTTTGATTTTCAGCTTTTCCAAGAAACTGTTATCTTTCAGAATCTGTATTTCTTAAGGCTTGTAAAAAGGTCACAAAAAAAATCCCCTGGCCTTTGAAATGAAGAATACAAAGATTAGTGATGCCTTTAACAGTTGCTGCCTAAAAATGCTTGTTTTACTGCTGTCTCATCAAGAACTGTCCACATAAGGCAACACATTCTTATGAAATTATATTACATTTTAAAGCATTAATTAAAAATCAACCTCCTTCTAAAATAAAACTCATTTTCCAGCTGAACACCATATGACTCATCTAAAAACATTACTTGGCATTATTTTAAAAATATTATCCCAGTAGCCAGTATGTTACTATTTGTATAGCTAATATGTTACTATTTGTATCCCTTGAAGGAATTTTGTTCCTAATTTTAGATAATAAAGTAGAAAATAAATTGTGCTATATAAAATATATACTAGTTACTTCTCTGAGTATTCTCATTCGGAACATACACAAGTGCACAATTCTTTTGGGGGGAGGAGGGAGTGCATGTCACCAAATAATTGCATTAGCCTTCTTTGATAGGTGGCATCTATTTTCAAATTGAATGTGACATTCTAATACCAACTCGCTGTCATTTAAAGCTACAGATTGTTACCTTGAGATCGTCATCTGTCAGGGTACACAGGGATTGGCAAACTAGATTGTAATTTCTGCTAAGCTGTTCACAGATTGTTGACTACAGTGATGTTCTGATATTCAGTAAAGATATGAAGCATGCAAAAGTGTTTCCTTTTAAATTTGCCACATTGTAATTTCATTGAATTTCTCCTTGTACTCTGAAAGAAGCGTAACTGAATTTTTTACACCGTCCTACGTTTTTACATTTTCATTGTGTCTTCTCACTCATGTCCTTTTCAAAGGAAACTATCCCAAGTTTTAGTCTCTCTCCAAGTAAGATTTTTCTTTGCCTGAAATGGAATTGTTAGTTGTCTCTGAATTATGTCTAGTTTTTGCTTGCGTGAAACCAAACCACATTTTTAAATCAATGTTCCGTTCGTAAGACAGGTACATATTAATTTATTTATCCTCTTTTTCTTTTTTTCTTCATTATAAAACCTAAGGATCAAATTATCCTTCAATGCTTGTCATTAATTTCTATTTCATTAATTGTTATTAATGTCAATGGGAGCTCTGCTCAGAGACTGTGGGTGGAATATGCCTCAGAGAGTTCTGCTTAGCAGGAATGGACACGCTCCTTTAAAGAGTTTAATTAGCAGAAACTCAGCCACTAATTAAGAAGCTATTCAAACTAAATCACACTACAGAAAATTTCTTCCTGACAATACTTTCAAAAAGAAGGCTGTCAGAAGTCCAGCAGTTACTCAAGGAGAAACAAGTAACATCCATATATGCAAATTTCAAATTTTCTTTGTTTTTATTCAGATTTTAAGTCAGTAATTTTACACTTATTTATAGAATCAAGATTAGCACCTGTCTTCCCTAAACTGCTTAAGCATTAAATCTATAGCACGTGGTCCAAAAACTGAGAAAAAATATTTGCAAATATTCCAGTAAAAAATGCATTTGTCATCTCATTGCATTGCATTCATTTCAGTGAAGAATATTTGCATTTCCTCTATTAAAATTTAATGTTCTTCACAGATTAAATCTGATATTAGAAATTTAGAAACTTGAAGAACTTTGTCTTTTTTTAAAGGGTTTTTTAATCTCTTTACTGCAGTTGTTCACTGCCATTACCAATCATTATTTTCCAACCTAAAGCAAGAAACATTGTCAATACCAAATGCCTATCTTCATGAGTACTGGCTCACTGAAAAACCTATGAAATATCCCAATATAGGCTAATATTTGTTTCAGCTAATACTTGTTTCATTCATTAGTTCTCGCATGGAATACCCCTGGTATCCCTATACCATCAGCTGAATCATAGAATCATAGAATGGTAGGGTTGGAAGGGACCTCAAGGATTATCTAGTTCCAACCCCCTGCCATAGGCAGGGACACCTCCCACTAGCACAGGTCACTCAAGGCCTCGCCCAGCCTGGCCTTGAACACCTCCAGGGAGGGAGCAGCCACAACCTCCCTGGGCAACCTGTTCCAATGCCTCACCACTCTCACTGTAAAAAACTTTCTCCTAAATAACTCCCTGTATTACTGCATGGCACTAGCCCTGGATTGCTTGTTCACTCACATCTGCTATTCCAAACAGTAATCCCTTTGCCACACAAAACCCTGTATCATCCAGCAAATATGCTGTTCTAGGGTCACTCCAGTTGTACTCTGGGACAGGACTTGGTGTAACTGGAAACATCAGAACACTGCTGTATACATTTCAAGTATCTCAAATATTAGGAAAGATGATATATTTGCAGGGGTATGAAGGAGGTTGAAATAGCGTCCAAAATTTACCTGTATCAAATATTGTAATGGTTTCTTTTGGTTGCACATAGTTTTCCAAAGGTTTCATAAATGGAAGAAGTAACTTAGATACACAGTTTAAACCTCATACTATTTTCTCTTCTTTCTCAAAATGTGTATTATGCTTACTTTCTTTTCCCTTCTGCCTGCATTCATATTGCTTTGAACATATAAACAAGCAAGGTCTAGATTTAGATCTAAAAGGGACTAGAAGAAATAACTGACCAGTAGAGAAATAACCTCAAGCATATTGAAATATACATATACATGCCTGTTCTGCTTGAATTTAGAGTGAGAGAAATTACAAGAAAAATCTGGAGTAGACAGTATCAGTGTAGTGAAAGAAAAAAAATTAGAAATATATAACTAGTAATTTAACTATATATATATCTATACACACACACACACATATATGTATGATGGAGAAAGCAAAGAAGAAAGACACTCTAAAGCGTCTAGTATGATCTAGCATGAGACAGATTTATTAAAAAGGAGATGAAGTGAACAAGATCCTATTTCCCAAAATCCAGGTCTCTTCTTTGTAGTAATCAATTCCAACAAATCTCTTGCCTGAAGATCCAAGTGCCACTATTCAGAAATTTACAGTTGTTTGCAGCAAAATAGAAACATCAGTTCTGCTACAAACATAATATTTTTCCTTTGCTTTCTGCATTCCATGGAGGGTCAACTAGAAGACCATTAGAGGAAGAAAGAAAAAAAAAAAAAAAAAAAAAAAATTTCCCTAAAAANAAATGGTAAAACATAATTTTGTTCTCCTGTTCTTAGCCGTTCTTTCTTGATAGACAACTCTCTCTGCCATAGTAACCTCACTGAGGGTCTCTACTGTTCACTAAAGATAACACAGCTAATTACATTGCACAGTTTCTTACCTAATTTTTAATGAATGGCATAGTTTTGCTTTTTTTCTTCCCTTTGAAATCATTTTCATGCAAAAAAAAATGTCAGAGTAACTTATTTGAAGCAAAGCCACCCATTAGTGTAAGGATGTCTTTCAAAATTGTGTCATGAGGGAACTTCAAATCTAGATTTTTATACTGAGCTTGATTTTGGCTCCTGATACATTGAAATAGCCACTGCATTTTCTGCCTTTGTTACTAACACAAGAATGTTTCTATTTACAGCATTAAAGTAGTATGTTATTCTTACAAGAACAAACTTGGTTTAGCACTAATTAGAACAACATTAATGTAATGTTTTTTTAAGTAAGAGAGCAACGGCAACAAGACATACAGCAGAAAAGCTCTCCAGGATATGTGAAGAGAACAAATTGTAACTGTAGCACTACAGTAACACTGATACAGTGGGCAGGACAAACATAATAAGAGAAATGATCCAGGGTTTGTAATACTTTCCTTTCACATAAAATGCATTGTTGGAAATAATCTGTTTAAATCAGATGAAGACACAGAACAGTACTAAAGAGCTGAAACCCGATGCACAAAGGCAATGGTATTCACTAATTTTACTATATGACAGTGTAATTCAGCCCCAAGTGAAATCACCAGCTTCATTTGACTGTCAGCTTCAGCAGATATGGCTAAACCTGCCCCTTCCCTATAAGACACACTTCTAAAGTAAATGACTAACATCTAAAGGCAGAAGAGTTAGCTAGGAAAACTATACAGTTAAGAGCACCAGCCATGCTTATTCACCTTTACCAAATCACTTTTGACTTCCATAAATTAAATGTTTATCTGCAGTAAATTCCTGTACAGCTGCTGAGGGCACCAGTTAAACTGCAAGCATGGCTGGCAGGTGAATACCTATAGTGAATTCCTATAGCGAAAAACAGAACTGGAGAGAATGTTTTTGGGGTTTTGTGGGGTTGGTTTGTTTGTTTTAAAGTATATAGAGCCATTGGTGAAACGACTATGTCACAGAGATTGCTCCATTCACATTGTTCTGAAAGTATGCAACCCCATCAGTGTAGTCCACAGCCTGAAGTATCTGTCACAGGTGGTGGCTGTTCAGCTTCCCACGTAAATGAAGCTCATACATGTGGCCTGACTGGCATGCAATAACTGTGTAGGTATGTCTATACATGAGTCACAATAAGATTGTTCCATTTAGACTGCAGTGATTCTGACCAGGTTTTTTTGGCATAGAGCTATTCCACAGTCAGCTGAGAAGAGGCTGTTTTAATTACAGAACAAAGATTATTTAATAACCCAGAACAATCTAAAATAAAAAACAATTCTAAAACCTGAAGTCTATCACTCTTCCTTCTGCAACATGTATTTCTTACTATGCATTTTACAGTTTTGGAAAAGAATATCATCTTTGATTTCTGAATTGTTATGGTAAAAATACCTGCCAGTATTAACTCAATGTGTTATCTTATTTGGCCTTATGCTAGGTATTTCATAAATGCTCTATCAAGCCTCACTGGCTATCCTTACCTGAAGAATATGCAGTAACCAAAGCTGTTAAAACCTAACTGAATTTAGGAAATGGCAGCTTACCCACTGGAGGAGGATGTCAAAGCACAAATAAGTTATGTAGTATCATATAAAGAGTGCCTCCACACAAATTTCACAGGCAAATATAGATGCATACATCAAATAAATGTAATCAATTTTGTAAAAATCCCTACTGAAATTAGGATTCCATCTGGCAAGACACCACAGAAATAAAAGGAAGATGTATAGCTTTAATATTCAAGATGATATGAATAAATTTTGTGGAAAAGTACTGGGACTTCTTAAGGAGAAAGATAAGAGCAGGCACTCAAGCACTGATAGACATTGCTAATATGTGAATTGATTCTTAAACTGGTCTGAAGGCCAGTCTGAACACTTTGTCATTTAAGTGATTACAATCCAGAGACTGATTAGTCTTAAAGTATGCAATACCTCTTCTGGCTTCCTGTTGGCATCTGGACTTACTAGCACATATAGTCTCAACATACAGATACCTGTGGTAAATCAAGTATGCCTTGTGTTTGACTTATGAGCCAAGCTTGCCCCACCACAAGCCTTCTTCACAGTATCACAGTACCACAGTATAAGCAAGGTTGGAAGAGACCTCAAAGATCAAGTCCAACCCATTACCACAGACCTTGAGACTAGTTAACTGTGTCTTATCATCAAAGGCTGAGAACTTGTTTTAAAATTAGTTTTGGAATTTAAACGATAATATCTGGATATGGGATGTGACATGGACACATCACCAGATAGTGGCATAAAAGGGCACAAAGAAATCTAGTTTTCTCCTCTTGGAAGGGACTTCGACACATGAGAATCGGGCACTAGGTGGCACCTGAAACATTTAGAGGTGCTGTATGACTTGGCAGGGTGACAAATATTTCCTTCCATGTATCAGCAGTAACAAGAAATGTCCCATTTTAAAATGTATTTTACGTATGTCTGGTGTACATATATGTTGGGATATATACACTTATATGTAGAATTGCTGATAGGCAGCACTGTAAGAGCCCTGGTTGAAGTACAAATGTTTGATACAATTGGATATCTTCACTGACCACCTGCTTCTTTTTCTCAAAGGATATGCTGTCTCTTACAGTGAAATTCCATTCTAGTTCCCACAATTATTGCTGGCATGAAGGATTCCTTAACAATATTTACATTTACGAAGTTAGAGCTATTATCCCTGTACTTATTTTCTAAATGCTTCTGGCTTAGCTATTTTGACAGAACAAATATTTGCTTTAATTCTTGAATTTAGTTTTTTATTTGGAAATGTTTCTGAACTTTCCTTTAGAAAACTGAATTCTCTCAAAACTCTGTATCACAGCTGTTCTTCAAGCATCACATTTTCTTGATACAATTAATGCCCTTACTGGACTTGATTGCAAAAGGTCAAAATCAGTGTTCTGGGATGTCATGAGGACATTACTAAACTCTTCAGAGGTCTTTTCATTTTTATATCTCATAGTGAATCTCAACTGGCAGGTTGAGACTGCTGCTCAATAGGTGAGATATGTCATGGTCAGGAAGTGCTTTTGTTTAGTCAAGAATAGATTCCTGTAATAACTTTTCTGAATGTTCTTATCATACCCTTTCAACTGAACACCACCTTTAGAAAACACAAACTCTTTATCCTTTTATGTGTCTCAGGGTCTCAGTACACGAGGTGAAATTTAAAATCCTTAACCCAAGCTTCCTTTCAAAGAATTTTCATGAATGCTTCACGATGCACCAGACTATCACTGAATCTATGTATCAATACAGCTTATTCGGTTCGCCATGTTTTGTTTTGCTGCACAGAACTCATTAATGCATATCCATATTGTGAAGAGAGTAAATTTGTGGAGGTTTCATCTCTCCTCTTTCTTTCAAACTGTACTTGATGATCCTTCTCTCAGAATTTACATGACATTTTAAGTAAGAGAAAGCTTATAATTAAAAGGATACCACCAGCATTAATAACACTTCTATTTTGTTCAGTTTCTTACCATTTATGATACTACTCAGAAATACTTAAAAAAAAAAAAAAATCATACATTACATAATAAAATGCTACCCCAAGTCATTTTTCTAACTGCAATCATACTTTTAAGGTCTGAAGCACATGGTTACCTAATAAAGCCCTTCTTATTAGAAAAGATCTCTGGTCAATGTTCATCTCAGGTATAATATGAATTTTTCATTAAAAATGTTCAGACACAAAAACATTTAAAGATACTGGGTCAAGGATATGTGCATGATTCTGCTTTTAATGGTACTTATCCTGATAATTTCACAGTGCTGAATTGCATTATGGTCTAATGACTTTACTGCACAAGGTGAAATAATACAGCAGTACCGATCTCGTCCAAATTACTTACATGAAGATTCATTATGCAGAAAAGACACTGTGATCAAATTAATGGCTAATAATAATGTGAATAAATAAACATCTGCACCAAGCCATTCATCAAGAGCAAGCACAAAACCTTTGAACAAATTACTTTCCATAAAACTTTCTTTTATAAGCTAGTGCTGACTTGTGCACCCACAATATTGTNGGGTTATTTCTAATTTCTAGTCTGTCTGCTGTGAGAGTAGAGGTAACAGTGCTTCCTTTGTTAGTCCTGCACTAAAATAATCAATTTTGAGGCATATATAGTAAAAGGTACTTTATCTTATTTTGTAGATAGTGATGGAAAGCATCTGCAAAGGAATTCACGTGACATAGACATATTAACTATCTTCCTTCAAAGTCTTCTGTTCTAATCAGTGCAAACTCAAACCCAGCTAGTCTGCCTTCCCTCAAATCATAGTAGCTGGCAGAATCACACTTCATCCCCTTCCCTTTGGGTTATCTACTGTGGGTTATTATTTGAATGAGTAGAAATGATCATCATTTGAGGGGAGAGAAGCATTTATCCTTAAAAAGAACTCCAGATTTTAATTTACTTCTCATTAAACATCTGTGTCGATTCTTTACATCTATCTTTACATGGCAGGTTAATACTGAAACAGGAATGCCACTCATGTCTCTGGACATGCTGGTATTTCTGTATGGAGAAAGTTCTTGAAGAACACCCCTCTGGCTTGTACTTCTAAATATTTTCAATATTCTCTGCTTCTATTGAGAAAAAGAAAAATGTTCTAGGAAAAGGTAAGTTTAATAGTCTGCTGCAGTCCTGCACAAATCACTGTTTGACAGAGCTTATGAAGCGTGTGTTGTGGTGCTAACTCTCTGAACGATCATACATCTTATAGAGATCTATGCAAAACTTCTTTAAAGAGTGACAGATTGATATGTTAGAAGAGCTAAACAGTGTCAAAGAAATATATGTTATACAAGTAGGCTGTTAGCATAGTGTGAAATGGTAAGGAATACTTAGACATGTATCCTCAAGTCTATATCTGACATGTTNAAAAAAAAAAAAAAAATCATACATTACATAATAAAATGCTACTCCAAGTCATTTTTCTAACTGCAATCATACTTTTAAGGTCTGAAGCACATGGTTACCTAATAAAGCCCTTCTTATTAGAAAAGATCTCTGGTCAATGTTCATCTCAGGTATAATATGAATTTTTCATTAAAAATGTTCAGACACAAAAACATTTAAAGATACTGGGTCAAGGATATGTGCATGATTCTGCTTTTAATGGTACTTATCCTGATAATTTCACAGTGCTGAATTGCATTATGGTCTAATGACTTTACTGCACAAGGTGAAATAATACAGCAGTACCGATCTCGTCCAAATTACTTACATGAAGATTCATTATGCAGAAAAGACACTGTGATCAAATTAATGGCTAATAATAATGTGAATAAATAAACATCTGCACCAAGCCATTCATCAAGAGCAAGCACAAAACCTTTGAACAAATTACTTTCCATAAAACTTTCTTTTATAAGCTAGTGCTGACTTGTGCACCCACAATATTGTACCCTCCAAAACGTTCAGGCCTCCACATTGGAGGAAAAACACATTCTACCCCAAACACAAAAACATAATCTGTTTTTCTCATCTACTCTATTTTCCAATGTCCTTCACCTGGGAAGTAGATTATTTATAGTAGTTACTTTATTTCAGCATTAAGCTACCATTTTCCTTTTGCAAAAATTAACATTACTTTTGGGATTCAGAATTCTATTATCACCTTCATTGCATGGGCTTGGGCATTTCTGAGAGAACATGTCTCAAGCCCCAAAATATGTATGCTTTGCCTTATGCTGAAGGCAAGCTCCCTGGAAAATTTGGAAAACCATTTTCATAGTTCTCAAGCATGGGAGAATGAAAGTAGCATATTTTCTGATGAAACATATGATATCCTTATGCAAGGATGATTTAAATTGCTTGAAAAAAAGGAAGAGATTTCAAGCTGAATATGTATCAACATTATTCCATAAACTTGGCATAGGGGGAACTGCTTTATATAAGCTGTCCTTTGTAGGGCTAAGTGAAAAGTGCTTAATTATTATATTTTTCTTTCTAACAGTAAAAAAAAATAAATAAATAGAATATTAACACAGTACACTATTGCATCTGGGCTGTGGACTATCACAAGCNCTCTTTACATCTATCTTTACATGGCAGGTTAATACTGAAACAGGAATGCCACTCATGTCTCTGGACATGCTGGTATTTCTGTATGGAGAAAGTTCTTGAAGAACACCCCTCTGGCTTGTACTTCTAAATATTTTCAATATTCTCTGCTTCTATTGAGAAAAAGAAAAATGTTCTAGGAAAAGGTAAGTTTAATAGTCTGCTGCAGTCCTGCACAAATCACTGTTTGACAGAGCTTATGAAGCGTGTGTTGTGGTGCTAACTCTCTGAACGATCATACATCTTATAGAGATCTATGCAAAACTTCTTTAAAGAGTGACAGATTGATATGTTAGAAGAGCTAAACAGTGTCAAAGAAATATATGTTATACAAGTAGGCTGTTAGCATAGTGTGAAATGGTAAGGAATACTTAGACATGTATCCTCAAGTCTATATCTGACATGTTCAATCCTGTGATATAGAATTTTACCTTACTGTCTAAGAAGAAAAAAGAAATTATAAATGCCAACTGACAGACAAAACCTCTATATTCAGCATTAATTTTCTGGTTCTGGTGGAAAAGCTCTAATGAACTGATGAATATTTCAATTTGATACCTTCTCCACTTTCCCCTGCAAAATATAGGTGAACAAGAAAAACAAGGAGAAAGATGTTTTTCATTTTGTTTCTTAACAAGTTTACAAAGATATGTTTGCATTTGAGGACAAATCTGTTTTTATCAGACATGTTTGTGACTACTGAAACACTCTTACACTTAATGTTGACCTGGTTATCAGATGTTTACTGAACTAATATATTGGCTAAATGTAAATAGAAGACTGTGAGGATTAAAAGAGATGGAGTATGGTGGAAGTAGATTTACAGAAGTCCAGACTTCTTAGTTTGTGTCTCAGCACACTGAATGCTCAACTTAGTATTTAGCTGTGAAGATTCTGGCAGTGAACCTTCAGGTGTGTTGTGGTAGGCCTAAGAAGGCCAAAATAGGTTTATACATGACCTGGCTTGCCCAGACATGTTTTTCTGCTCTCCTTCCTTGTGTTTTGGGGAGAAGCAACCACAAGAAAGAGGACAAAGAACCTGGAGACACTGAGTCTGAGGACTGTGGCTTGCCCAGAGTTCTTTGCATCCTATGGTAAACAAGGTACACAGGCTCAGCTTGTGTATGCCTTGTGTAAGGCTGTGTGCTGCCCTAAAAAAGGGTAAAGCAAGCCTATGGCTTCACCTAATATGGTCAGGCTTGGCTAACTGTCATTCTGATTGGCTATTCTGTGTCCAAAGGCCCATTAGTCTCAGCCTGCATTGATAAAAGGAGATGAGCAAGTGACACAATCTGCTCTGCCATTGTATCTGTGCTCTGCCATTGTATTCATGCTTGCTTACTGCTGCTACTGCCTTATTGTATCCTGAACTTCCTGTAAACTGCCTGCCTCAAGTTTAACAGGAACAGCCTCTGAATGCATCCACACAATCAGCCTGCATAGCCAGCCTGACATCGTGCTGAGACTGCACATGGCAAGACATCCTGCCTGTACCTGAAAGTCTTCTGCCAAGACAGGAAGTCCTGGAAATACACAGATTATCCAAAGAGCCAGGACCAAGTCAGAGATTGTCTGCATTCTTTTCCCAGCACCCTGAAGCCTGGGAAGAATCAGAAGTCTCAGTGGATGACAAGACAGTAACAGAATTCCCTGAAAGCACTTGGCTACTGTCTGAAGCTGTAGCCAGCCCTGCCAGGCGGGAGATTAATGGTTGTGAGTAAACACTTAAAGCCTCTTGTAACTCACCATTGCCTTCTGCCATAAGCAGAAAGGAGCTCCCTGAGGCCATCTAGTGGGCAAGCAGCATATTGACGGCAAGTGGTACACTAACCACAGCAACCTTCTCTTCCAGTTCAATTGAGTTCAGTTAATGCTTTATTATTGCTAGTTATTTCTAGATCCTGTTACTACCTGAATAAAGTTTCCATGACCATGAGAAGAACTTACTATTAAAATTAGTGGTTGGGGTGGCAACAGTTCTGAATATTGAAAATTAATAAACAATATTAAATTTTGAAAAATATCACCTCACATTAATCGATTACCCCTCCACAACAAGGTGACTTTAACAATGGTGCCTCCCTTGTTTGCAGCATTAGTTTTACGTTTAAATACATCTAAATAATGATAAGTAATCCACTGGGTAATATTCTACAAATAACCTGAACAATCATATTTCTGAAACACAAACAAACAAACAAACAAAAAAAATCACCTGCAAAAGCAGTTCTTAGGAAATATTCCCTGAAGTGAAAAGCCATGATGTAATCATGGCACACAATAGCAAGCAGATTCAATTAATCATTTAAATATATCATGTGCATGAAATGTATTCAAGGAAGAGACTCTACTGATAAATTAACTTTATCAATATATGCTTCATGCACTGATATATTATTATCTCAAGCACTTTCATTTCATAAAATATTTCTTATCTGCAACTTTGCTTATTTCTTAAAGCGATTACTCTTTTGATTAAAATCAAACTATTCTGAGTTTATTTTCACTTGAAGAATGTTTATCTGGTAAAATTAATTAGCTTTTAGTTTGTTAAAGGTGCTTTGGTGTTTGTATTGATAATTACATTTTCCTGGGGTTTAGCCTCACTCTGCATTTTGGCATTCAGTACTACTGCCTTCAAAAACATTTATTTCAGTCAAAATCTATTGCTTTTTCATTCTGGAAATACCATTTAATTGTTTGAAAGCAATTTACATTACATGGCCCACTAGCTATACGCTGCTTTCAGTTAGGTAATTACATTATTTGTCATGAATATTTCCAAAATATTTTAACTTGTGCTACTGTTCTGAAATAACTCATAAAATATAGTATTTAAAACAAAATATAGAATCATAGAATGGTAAGGTTGGAAGGGACCTCAAAGATCATCCAGTTCCAACCCCCTGCCATAGGCAGGGACACCTCCCACTAGTACAGGTCACTCAA